>PVKZ01000063.1:701685-973953 GCA_004027375.1 Macroglossus sobrinus | reverse complement strand
GGCAAAGATAGTTTACTTTTAAGTCAGAATGGAGTACAGTCATTATTTATTTTGGTCTAAAGCCTCTAAACTAACCTTCTAATGTTTCATGAATGCCCCCAGATTATCAGGGGGAACCGTGTTTCCCAGTATAGAAACTGAAAATATCAGATATTTGCTTTGTTGACCTTCCTGGTGGCTGAGACAGGCATATAAACTTGGCTCCATTAATCAGAAGCACTATGTCTGATTTTAGTCAGAAGTTAGTGACCCCAAGAAGTAGAGGAAGTACAGAATCTAGACTAGTGACAGACGATGATATTGGTGATAGCTACATCCAGGGCCCAGAGGCAGCTGTGGGATCTCTTGCATGCTGAATCACAAGGACAAGCTGAGTCCAGTACATTGCTATTATGTCAGCAAATCTTCAACATACCAACTATTGCAGAGATTTTAGCCTTTTTTTCTGTGTTTAACTAGATACAATTTATTACTTTATTGTCTTTAACTAGAACAAGTTTCTGAAGCAAAGAACAAAGCACAAAAAAAATGGTTGCTATGCAGGCCCTTCTTAATATTAATCTGTATTCAGTGTTGCTAGGGGTAGTTCTCCAAAGCATGCAGAGATAGATTTAAATCTCATGCCAAATCACAATCCACATAAAATAATTAAATGTCTTTTCTTGGTCATTACAGTTTTCTTGAGTCTTTTAGATTTTTTCTTAAATAAAATTTTGGGGTAAAGACATGAATTTCATAAGTATGCAAAAGGAAGAGCCTGGGTCTCTAATAAGTTTTAACAGAGTTAAAAACATATGGAGTCTTGTTTAAAAATAAAAACATAATATCTGATTATATATATTTGAGTGGGACATACCTCTGCCAATACTGTTAGTTCTAAGGATAGCTGTTGTTCAACTGCATTAGAGGATGCATATCTAATGCAAATATAATATAAACCCTCCTCATAAAGTGCTATGATGTTAATTATACTACTTACTATTATTATAAAATTATGAATAAATTCTCTTTATTGAGTTAAATATATATATTGTCAATGGTAGAACTCATTTTCACTGAGATTCTACTCCACCCACCTTAATAAGATAGTTTGGGAAATATTTGAACTGCCACTAAATTTCAGAAGTAGGCCTAAGATTTCCCACCCTGAAAATGTGTAATTTATGAAACTATTCTCTCAGTCAAGAAACACTGCTTATATACCTACTGTGCTCTAGGTGCTATATGTGCTAGGGATACAAACCTGAATTAAGCACTCTCTGTTTATCATGACACTTACATGCTGGTGTGGAAGCAAGCCATACACAATGTAAATTTAGGTCTAACAGTGCTATACTTTAAGTTGATCCAGGGTACAAGGGGACAAAGAAGTAACTAGTTTCATCTAGGACTCAGGACTGTGCTGTGAGGAAAGATTTCACAAAGCCTGATCACATCTTCACATGAGTAGATAAAACCAACTTTATAAATTAGGATGTTTTTGTACAGAAGAAAAAAAAAATCTTGAAGTGGCTCAAGCATTAGAATGGACTTCCAATTACAGCCACTCTGTGGGTCTGAGGTAACATAGAACTCTCACTGCAGACTTGTAGAGATGCTGGGTAAGACAAAGCAGCAATAATCACAGAGTGTACAACCAAGCTCAAAGTGCAGAAATAAAAGAAGGTCAATCTAATACTGTACACTCATATGAACAATGATAAAAGTGAGAAGTCATTTTCAGACAAAGACTGCATTTCTTACACATGGACCATTGATGAATGGCCATTAAAAAATTTGCATTGGTAATAAGAACACCGAACTCAGAATGTACAAGTAAAGAATTTAGCAAAACATTGTGTAAATCTGAACAAGCCCTGACTGTAAAACTAACAGTTAAAATTATGTTTTGTTTCTTGAAATTAAAATGCTAACAATTAGCTGGGAAGGCAATTTAAAATTAAAGCTTTCTGAAGACCTCATTTTGTTTGGGAAGAAGATACAGAAGATAATTCCCAAAATTTAGACCTACACAAAATTTAGACCTAGTCAAATAAACATATTTAACATTATTAAGGTAACTACTAAAATTTCTAACTTCTACATGAGAATAGAAAAAAAATTAAAGAAAACCTCATTAAAAGGGAAGATAATGAGGAAAATAAAAGCAAAGAAAAAGTATGGTAAAGATAAAAACACAAATAGAATTGTGTTAGAATTGTGATAGAACTGAATCAACGTATTTCAGCAATTGTAGAAATTTACCTGATTTTAAATTAACTGTTGAGTAAAAAGAGCTCTCTATTTCGTTAAAAAACACTCCAGTTTATAAGCTTTAAAAAGATGTATTTAAAGTACAGTGACTGTAAAAAGTTAAAATAAGGTATTAAGAAATATACTAGGCAAATGTTAACCAAACAAAGCTGTGCGGCATTATTAAAATTAGGCAAAATATCATTTAAGCATAAAGTATTGAAAAAGGTAAAGGTAGTTATTACAAACAAGAACAAATATTTATCAGGAAAATATTGCAATGCTGAACCTTGGCACTAAACCTCATAGTTTTAAAATATAAAGAGTAGTAATTGATCAGACTACCAAGAAATATAAATATCTGTATTGGTGGCTGGAAATTTTATCATTTCCTCAGAAATCAACTGAGCAATCATAAAAATTGTTAGTAAATTTGAACTGCACATTAACAAATATAAACTATGTACTCAACAATGAGAGATTATACCTTCTTTTGCAGCGTACAGTAAATGTTTACCAATATTTACTACATATTATACCACAAAGAAGTCTCAACAAATATTGAAAGATTGATATTTTATAATCATGTTCTCTGACCAGAAAGCATTTCAATTAGAAATCAATGATTTAAATATGAGCAAAAGCCTGAAATCATAAAAATCCTAGAAGAAAGGATAGGCAGTAAACTCTTCAATATTGCTCTTAGTACCTTTTTGGTTATGTCTCTTTGGACAAGGGAAACAACAAAAAAATAAATAAAATGGGACTATATCAAACTAAATGCTTTTACACAGCAAAGAAAACTATCATCAAATTGAAAAACAGCCTACTAAATGGGAGAAGATATTTGCCAATGATACATCTGATAAAAATTTACTACCCAAAATATGTAAGGAACTTGTACAACTTAATACCAAAAAAAAAAAAAAAAACCCAATGCAATTAAAAAATAGGCAGAGGACTGGAATATTTAGTCAAAAAAGGACATACAGGTGCTCAAAATCACTAATTAGGGATATACAAATTTAAATTACAATGCGATATCACTTCACATCTGTCAGAACTATCATAAATAAATCAACTAACAAGTGCAGGTGAGGATGTGGAAAAAAGAGAACCCTTGTACACTGTTGGTGGGATTGTGAATTAGTGTGGCCATTATGGAAAATGGTATGGATATTTCTTTAAAAATTAAAAATAGAGCTGCCATCTAATACAGCAATTCCATTTCTGAGTATCTATTTGAAGAAAACAAAATAACTCGAAAAGATATATGCACCCCTATATATATTGCAGCATTGCTAATAATAGCCAAGATATGGAAGCAACCTAGGTGTCCATAGATAGAATGGATAAAGATGTGGTATATATATACAATGGCATATTACCTAGCCATAAAAGAAAAAAGAAAATCTTACCATCTGCCACAACATAGATGGGGCTATAGGTATTATGCTAAGTGAAATGTCATAGAAAGACAAATAGACAAATACCATATAATTTCACTTATTTGTGAAATCTAAAAAACCCAAAGCAAATAAACATAACAAAAGACAAACAGATCCATAGAGAACAAGCTGATGGTTGCCAGGGACAGGGGAGGTGGCTGTGGGGGATGGGAATTAAATAAATTTAAAGAGAGACAGACAACTTGAGATTCACCAAGTTCTTTTCATATACTCTCAGTGTTCCAGATAGTTTCTTATCAGCCGGTGCCTCAAGTGACACAGAAAACATAGCATGAGTGTTATAGAGATAACCAATAGAACATGGCATCCTAAGGGGCATATGAGGGAATGTACCAGCAGAAAACATCAAAAAAGACTGAGCACAGTCATCCCTTGCTGAGTTTTTGTACTTGAGCCAAATTACCCAGATAACTCAGATAAGGAAAATACGTATACATTTTATTGATGTCGGATACAGGGTCTGAGCTGATATAATACCTGAAGAACTGATGTGTCATTGTAATTATTAGAGTGGGGTCCAGATTATAAATGTCATACTGGCCAAGTTCTGATTTATAGTGGGTCCACTAGGTCCACATATCTACCCAGTAGTCATGTCCCCAGTTTCTGAATGTGTAACTGGAATTGAAATACATATGGTTGGTGGGACACCCACATTGGATCCTTGGGGCAATATATCTCATAGTGGGAAGATGAAAACCTTCTAAACTCTCTCAGCCCAGCCAAGAAGCATCAAGACCTTCTGGTAGTGGTGGTGTGGAGGATGATAACAGTGATTAGTACCACTCTTGTGGATCTAATGGATCCAGGGGTGGTTTCCTGTATTATCTCCATTTAATTCATGTTTGTTCCATAAAGAAACTGGATGGATCCTAGAAGATAGTTATAGAACACTACATTTTCAAATAGTAGCTTTTAATACTGTCTTGGTGCCAGAGCAGATCAATATGGCTCAAGATACATGGTCTGTAGCCAATAATTTGCCACACATTCTTTTTTACTCCAGTGTGAAAGGAGGATCATAAACAGTTCACAATCACATGAATTGGAAAAAAAATCCACTTACAGTTTTGCTTCAGTGCTATGTTAACTCTCATCTTCTCTTATAATGTAGTTCAAAGAAATATGAACCATCTGGTCATCTCATTGATACATCTCTTGAAAATCATTGATCCATTACATAGGTGATCATATGTAGATTGGGGCAGATAAGCAAGAAGTGACCAGTACACAGGAGGTCTTGTTAAAACACATGCACTCCAAAGGAGAGGAGATCACCCTGTAAGGCTCAGAAGCCTGCTGTATTTGTATAAATTTTAGAGATCCAATAACCATGGGTATGTTGGAATATCTCATCCTAATAAAAATTAAAACTATTTTATATCTCCTACTACAAAGAAGAAAGCAAAATGTCTTGGGCTTTTTGGGTTCTAAAGGCAACATATTCTACAATTAAGAATACTAATTTGGATTCTGGGAAAAAAATGACATAGATGACAGAGGCTTTGTTCATCCCTCTTGCTACCAAATCAAAGTTGTGACAGAAACAGAAAACAGCAAGCAAAATTGCCTTGGATCTAGATGAACAGAAGCACTATAACTAGGGAGAGCAATAATTAATCAACCATCAATGGTAGAAGGTAGGAGAGGGTGAAGGCACAAGGCTGCCTGATCCATAGCAGCTGAGTGGAACAGAGGTTGTGACAACTGCAGACACCTCTTAAAGAGCTGTGTCTATGAGCTGATTTTCACCATGACGGACCAGCTTACTCTCAGCACCATTGCTGGGTTAGCTGCTCAAGGGAACCAGGGACTTACAGGGGTACACTGAGTTGAAGTGAGGGCAAGAGGCAAGGATCTTTCCTGGACAGAAGTGCCAGCAGTATCCATTGTTCCCCTGTTGAGCCCTCGCCCCTCCCAGTGTGTTGACTCAGTGCCACCATAGCTGAGAAGTCATCACACTGTATAACAGAGGTTGCTCCACCCTGAGGATTCCCTGAAATTCTGCCTCCCTCAACTTGTGGCCCTACCCAAATTACATCCAGTTGTGTCCTCGAGAGTCTGGTGTTCCTTGCTGAGCAGCGCCAAGACTCACACTGGTGACAGCTGGCCTCAGCATCTGGCGTGGCCTCTTGAGGCAGCTATAAGCACAGCATCTGTGGATTGCTTGCTGAATCTTAATAGGTGGCCCTGGAGGGGCACAGTCTGGGGCTAAACTTGGCCTGCAGCTGAACCCCTCTCAGGACTGTTTCACTGGACACTTACCACACAAAGCCATTCTAGGACTGGGAAACTTAGAAGCTTTGCTTAGTCCATAGAAAGACAGAAAAAGGCAGCCAAACTGGGAAGACAAAAAAGCAGAAACCAGATGAGAGAACAGAATAGAGATTCAGAAATAATGGAGTCAAGCAATCTATAAATGCAGAGTTCAAAACACTGGTTATAAAGATGCTCAAAGAACTTAGGGGAAGTGTAAGTGAAGTCAGTGAGAACTTTAACAAAGAGAGATAACAAAAATGGAAGTGGAAATTATAAAAGGGAACCAGTCAAAAATGAACACAGATGAGTATATTAGAGGAAATCAGTAGAGTGGACAAAGAAGAGGATCAAAACACTGCTGCAGAGGATGAGGAAGCCAAGGACAATTAGAACAGCAAGAAAAGAGCCAAGACTATAATAATAATTTAAGATGCTTATGAGACACAATTAAATGTAGAAATGCCTGTGTCATAGAGGTACCTGAAGGAAAATAAGAGGTTGAAGAGCTATTTGAAGAAATAATAAAAGCTTCCCTAACCTGGTGAAGGGAACAGACATATAACTCCAGAGAGTACCAGAAAAAAAGATGAACCCAAAGAAGTCTACACTAAGACACATCATAATTAAAGTGCCAAAAGTTAAATACAAAGAGAGAATCTTAAAAGCAGCAAGAGAAAAGCAGTTACTTACAAGGGAGTACCCATAAGATTGGCAGCTGATTTCTCAAAGGAAACTATGTAGTACAGAAGGGCTTAACACAAAATATTCAATGTAAAAATCCAGGATCTACATCCAAAAGTACTTTATTCAGCAAAGCTATCATTTAGAGTCAAAGGACAGATCAAGAGCTTCCCAGACAAAAATAAGCTAAAAGAATTTATCAATAAGCTAAAGGAATTTATCACCACCAAGCCACTATTACAGGAAATGTTGGAGGGTACTTCTTTAAGAAAAAAAAATGTATCAAAAACATGAAGAATGGTAATAACTACATTCCTATCAACAAGTATCTCAAATGTAAAATAATTAGTGCTCCAACCAAAAGATAGAGTAGCTGAATGGATAATCAAACAAGACCCCCCCCACCACCACACACACACACATGCTGCCTACAAGAGACTCACTTCAGATTAAAAAACACAAGCAGACTAAAAGGAAGGGGATGGAAGAAGATATTGCTTTCATGGACCTAGAGGGTATTGTGCTGAATGAAATAAGTCAGATAGAGAAAGACAAATATTGCATGATCTCATGTACACGTGAAATCTAAAGAACAAAATAATAAAAATGTAAAAAAACTTATAGATACAGAAAATATTTAGAGGGCTACTAGATAAAAGGGGGGTGGAGGGACGGCAAAAAAGGGCAAAGGAATTAAAAAGTACAAATGGATAGTTACAAAATAGGGAACTATACAGTATAGCATAAAGAAAATAGTTAATAATGTAATAAACATGTAAGGGGGAAGAAGGGTATAGATTTAGTGGGGTGATCACTTTGTGAGTTAGATCTCTAATCACTGTGCTGTACAACTGGAACAAATATATTATTGTATGCCAACTATAATTGAAAAATACTCATTGAGTTGTACAATATAAAAATAAATCAATTTTAAAAAGTACTAAATTGATCCTTATACTGGGTTATGTGACAGTCTGAACACTCTGAATGGGGCCCAGAGCAGGAACAGACTGGGATGCCAGCAGTCATGCCACTTGGGCCATGCGATTTGACATACTCTATGGTGTTGAAGGTGTCACTTGTGAAAAAAGACGTGAAGAATTTGTGATAAGGCTTAGTGGAAGAATCATAATGCAAGGCCCTGAGATTCTGGAGTAAGGCTATGCCATCTGGAGACAAGAATTATATTAAAAAAAAAACAACTTGTATGCTATTCTACTGAAAGTCATTATATTTCACCATTCAAAAGCAGTTTACTTAATTTTCTTTTTGGACAGTTTGTTGTTGGTGTATTAAAAAACAATTGATTTTTATAGGTTGACTTTTATATTCCAAATTTATTAGTTCAGTTTTTTGTGGAGTCTTTAGGGTTTTATATATATATATATATATATATATATATATATATATATATATATATATATATATATAAGCATCATCTGCAAATAAATAATTTTGTTTCTTCCCTTTTTTCTAATTTGGATGCATTTCTTTTTCTTGTAAATGCCCTGGCTAGGGCTTCCAGCACTACATTAAATAGGAGTGGTGAAAATGGTATCTTTATCTTGTTCTAGATCTTAAAAGAAAAGCTTTTAGTTTTTTACCATTGAATATACTGTTAGTTGTAGGCTTGCCATATATTGTCTTTATTGTGTTAAGATAAGTTTCTTCTATACATAATTTGTTAGGAGTTTTTATCATGAAAGTGTTAATTTTGTCAAGTAATTTTTCTGCATCTATTTAGATGATCAATAGATCATTCTCATTCTATTATATGGTGTATTACACTGATTTGTATGTGTTGAACCATTCTTGCATCTCAGGGATAAATCCCACTTAATCACATAGCCAACACATGGAAGCAACCTAAAGCTCATTGACAGCTAAATGGATAAAGAAAATGTGGAATACACATACAGGGGAATATTATTAAGCCTTCAAAAAGAAGGAAATTCTTCCATTTGCAATAACATGCATGAACCTGGAGGACATATGCTAAGTAAAATAAGCCAGACTCAGAAGGACAAATACTACATTATACCACTTATATTAAGCATCTAAAAGTGTCATAAAGATACAGAGAAAATGATGACTGCCAGGGAGTGAGGGGGAAACAGGGAGATATTAGTCAAAGGATATAAAGTCAGTTACACAAGATGAATAAGTCCTAGAGAGCTACCATACAGCATAAAGCCTATGCTTAACAATACTGTATTGTATACTTTAAAATTCACTAAGAGTACAGATCTTAAGTATTCTTATCACAAATAATAATAAAGAAGGCAGAAGGAAACTTTCAGATGTGATGAATATGTTTATGGACTAAACTGTGATGGTTTCATGGATATATACTTATCTCCAAACTCATCAAGTTGTATGCATTAAATATGTACAACTTTTTCTATGATAATCATACTTTAAGTGGTTTAAAAATTAAATACTATTGTTTCATTCTCATTCCAAAACGGCATAAAATGAGATAAAAAGCACTGGTAAGTACATTAAAGAAGAAATTATCTAAACCTTGTTCAAATACTTCAGTGAGTTGGTGCCCCTTTGATACTACAAACTACAGTCAGTAGAGGATGCTGTTGCATCTTTTATAGAGTGCTCTTTCAGAGAAAGCATTCCAGGGCCCTGGCCCTCTAGTAAGGGCAGGAAAGGAAAATGAAAGTGAATTGCAGGGATGGGGATTGCCTGATGATATGATTCACGCAATTTGACGTCTTCTGAGGAAAATGGCAAGGACTTAAAAAGCCATGAAAATGCAAGGGAAATTATAAGCAGATGGAGGCTTTGGTGCCAAAACTGTCCTAGGAGTAATGCCCTAAGGTAATTTTAAAGACAAAGGAAACTATATATTTGAGGTACTTGTACATTGCTATCTCCTTCAATATGTAATTTAGTCATCATAGGAGTTGACCATTCCCAGATTTCTGAAAGCCTTGATCTTAATTAAACAAAGTTGCTCTAACATAGAATATAGATTTATTACTCCATTGCTTTTTGACTTTTTGGCAAGGTCAAATGTGTATACTACATGGTTTGCAGCATTTTCCCTCTTGGCTCAAACTGTAGATTTCTCTTATGCATGGAGGTATGTCCTGGAATACGTTTGCAAAAAATAATAGAAGTCATCAACAGACATTTGAATGTCTGGAAAACCCTCAAGGTGGCACAATTATGTGGCTGTAAAGAGTGTGGGAGTAGGAAACTACAGGCCAGGACAAAATACCAATTCTACCCTTCTCTAGCTCGCTGTGTGAATTAGAACAAGTTGTTTCATGTCTCTGAACCTCAATTTCTTTATATATTATTCTCTGCAATGGCTAACATACATTAAACCCTCAATACATGTTAGCTATTATTTATACATGGTTTCCCTTGATTTTCACAAGAATTATGAGGTGGGTGAACAAAGTATTTTTTTTGCCACTTTAGAGATAAAGAAAAAGAGGTTTGGAGAGCCTAAACTGCATGCTGACATTCCCACACCTAATAAATAAGAGAGAGGGATTCCAATTCAGCTTTGTCTGAAGTCAAAAGCCACACTATTTTTTTGTAACCTACACCAGTGCTTCTGGTGTAATCATTAAGAGACATGAAGATCATCTGTGGATTCTAGTGAAAAGCAGCTTCAACTCAGTGGGACTACAGTGGAGCCTGAGGTTCTTCATTTTAAACCTGCTCTGAGGTGGCCGGCATGCCAGCATCATCTCCTGGGAGCTAATTAGAAATAAGAATCTTGCCCCCCCGATCCACTGAATCTGAAGTTGCATTTTAATAAGATCTTGGAAGATGAATTTATTAAAGTTTAAAGAGTACCAACCTAGAACAGGAGACAGCAAACTTTTTCTGCAAATGACCAGATAGTAGATATTTTAGGTTTTACAATCTCTGGTGACTTCTTTGCTCATTCAAGGCTTACAAGCGCAAGTTTAATCCACACTTTTCTTTTCCATGAAAGCAGAGTAGTATCTGATGAATTAAGGTCTCAGTACGGACACATGAATTCTTTTTTTCCTGGACAAGCTCCACAAACTTCAAGGTTCTCAATTTTTGCCTGACAAGATATCTTCTAGTAGAAAAGCTCCTATGTCTGTGGCAACAAAAATTCCAGCTGAGTGGAAACGTCTGACTCCCTGTGAGTTTTATCCACCATTTTATGATTCCTCTTCTTAAATGCTTAAGTACTCCACAAATATACCAAAACAAGAAACTTAAAGGGCAGTATTCACAGAAACAGTGTGGGACTCTTGATAGAAAGCAGATGGGATCTACCATGAGAAATGACTGGAAGTTCTGGGTAAAACCCAAGAAGTTTCCTTTGAAGCCTCATACAGGTGATTCTGAAGCAGGCGGTTTAGGGATATCTTGAAAGACCCTGGCCCGAGCCAATCTAGCCATAACTGCATTTGGTACTTCTGACAGAAGAACTAGACTGGAGTCTAAAAAAGAATTGACAGTTGAATTTAAAATGTCTTTTTTATCTTGACTAAATCAGATTTCCCCAAGTTTACAAAATTGCTGGATGTATCCACTAGAGGTCATGATTCAGTTTATACCAAGGTCAAATTCTTAGAGCAATAGTTTTCAAATCTTCTGATTTTAGAATCTCTTTAAATTCTTAAAAAATTAATAAAGACCACAAAGAACATTTGTTTAGTTGAGTTATATCTATTGACATTAATATATGTACTGTATATAGCATTAGAAATAAAAATCGAGAACTTTAATATTGTCAAATAACTGTAATAAACTATTACATGTTAATATACATATATTTCTACAAAAAAAACTTCGAAACAAAAATATTGTTACTGAGTAGAATGGCATTTGTTTTTATACTTCTCTTTAATGTCTGACTTAAGACACCTGGATTCTGCTTCTGCATTTAATTTTTTGTGATGTCAGACAAAAAACTTCACTGTAAACTTGACACAATGAGAGTGACAACAGATATTAATATCTCAGTATTATTATAAAAATAGTTTTGATCTCATGGACTCTCTGAAAGTCCCCACCTCACTGCTTAGGGTTCCTTAAGACCACATTTTGAGAACCATTGCTTAGAACAATAATAAAACCAGGGGAATAAAAGTTCAAACTCTTTATCTTAGCATTCTCAGACTTTCAAAATTTGGCTCAATCATCTTTTCTAATACTTATCTTCCATTTCTCTACTATCTGAACTATGTAGTTAGAAAAGTTACTATTAACTTGTTTATTTTTCTACTCGAATCTCTGCTCTTGTGTTTTTGTATTTCTGCTTATTTTAGTTCCTCTCACTGGATCACTTTCTGTCAATTCTTATTATATCAAATATGATTTTCAAATTTGAACTTTATTTAAATTGACTTTTCAGAAATACCTTTTTTGCTTTGCTCTCATTGCTCTTGGGTGAAATGATGTTCTTAAATATTAATTTTTTAAATCATCACTCAGCATAAATTTTATTTCCCTTGGCTAAATTGAAAGTTCTCTGAGAATGCCTTTATATAGAATTACGCTTAGCACAGGTTTTTTTCTAAATGTGACTGCCAGTCCTATTTTAATGAATGAATAAAAGAATGTATTTATTTTTTTATATAAAGACATTGCTACTTATTTTTAACGAGGTTTCCAAAAGAACCGTAATCATAATTTCTTTGAATTCCAGTAGTTTAAAAATCAGATATGAATGAAGTTACAATTCTTAGACTCAAAGTTAATAATTCATTATTTAAAATGTTACTTAATTCTCAGGATCACATTTATTGTCTGGCAACAGGTGATGAGCTAAAAAGTGGAACTAAATTCCACTGTGCTTTAGCAGAAATTTAGAAACATTTATAATAGAAATATTTTATATAGAAATGACAATTTTAGGTATTTCATAACCTACAAAATCATTTGGAAATATGTTCACATAGGCAAGCTATATAGCTTATGATGTTTTCTTTTTATTCAAATCATAATCTATATGGTCACAGGCAATTTCATGTGTTTATGTATATCTCCCAACCATGCCTAAGGAAGACATACACAGTCTGTTTTTGTAGTACCATCTATTAGGCTGTCTGAAAAGTACCAGTTCTAAACACAGTTGAAACAACATCCCCTTAGCAGCCAACAGAAAGAAAGTATGAAGTTCCCATCTTCCATAATGTTACTATTCCCACTGTATCCAATTAAAAATTTTTCAATTTTAAACTTTTACATTTGAATATTTTGTGAATATTGTGTTTGAAGCATTTCAGTTCTTTTCTTATGATTAAACTGCAATAAAAGAACAGAATCTACACTAAATTGTTCATTCAATCCAGCTAGACTTCCTTTAAAATGTCCGCACTGTAATTTTTTCTTAGAGTGGAGAAAATTTTGAGATTCAACAGATTAATTAGACTTTAAAGCTCAGCTCTAAATCTTTGGCAAGTTGGTACAAGTTTCTGAGACTATTTCCTCATTAGTCTAAAACAAGATAGTAATATTTACCTTGCAAAATTTTGACCACTTATTCCAATGATAATAGTTATGATTTGTGAAACATTTATATGCATTATCTTATTTAATCCATACAGCAAACATATGCAATAACTAGCATGATTTTCCCCTTATAGGAATGCTAATTTTTTAAATTTTCTATTTTATTTAAATATAATTTATATAAAATAAAAATCCACAGATCTTTAGTGTTCAGTTAAATGGGGTTTGACAAATGTATATATTCAGTCAGGTATATACCCCAATTAAGGTAAGCAATATATAGGAATCACGCCTTTAAGTAACTTGCTTAAAGCTACATTGTTAATTTTGAGCTGGGGATCGGAACCTAGGCAGTCTGGTTTCAGAGGCCACACTCTTGACTCTGCTGCTTTTCTTTTTTTAAAATTTATTTTTATTTTTTATTATTTTTTATTTTTTAATTTTTTTTAGGCTAGGCAACCCTTGATTGACCTCACAGATTTCAAGGACATTGCCATCTTATAATCCCTTATTTTTTATTTTTTACGCCTACAGCACCTGGTCTTCCTAGGTGGTCTCCCATCCAAGTTACTAAACCAGGCCCAACCCTACTTAGCTTCCTAGATCAGATGGGATCAAGCTTGTTCAGGATGGCATGGCTGTAGACTATCAGCTGCTTTTCAATTTAATCTTGGAGTTTAGAGATAGAGAACATGTCTTTTAAAATTATGCATATCACAACAAATATTTTTATTTGCATTATTAAATATAGGCTGCATAGCTTCTATCATCTATTAGTTTGTAAATTTTAAACCACATTTACTGAACTTAGTAGTTTATTTTTTTTCTTACGTAGACAACCCAAATAGTTTATATCAGATAATACAATGATAGAAAACATATCTCCTTTTATATGTTATCATTTCAAGCTTGAGACCCTTATACTTGTTTTCTCCAAACCCACATAAGCCAATGATGGGCAATAAATGCTTGCTGGGAACTTATGACTCAGAGTTTTATAGAACATGATAGTTGATAATTTGTAGGCAATAAAGAAAGAAGTTTAGCTGATACACAAATGTTTCTGTGTCATTTATAAAGTTTCTCATTGATGCTCTTTTGTTCCAAATTGGGTTTAACAGATTTTACCCAGTTACATCATTTATTTTTACTTTAAAACTAAGGATCTTCACTTTAAACAGTTTTATTTAGGGTGGGACTATTTCTGGGAAGGATTTGTAGAAATATAAAGTATCCAACTACATGAGTAATAAGCATGATCTCATAAACTGAGAAGCTGAAGATAACATAATGGCACTTTGTATTTGGATCATGTTATTCTTCTAAGTTGCTGAAAATGAACAATTATTGAATTTTTACATTTTAAAATTGACTTGTAAATTAAGAGACACATATTGTACTGTGTACAGCGATATTTTGTACTTGCTCAAAATAATGTCTCTCCATACAATGGCTTTGAAAGTGATCAAGTTAAAACAGAAAAGAAAAAGTTTACTTTGGTCCAAGCATTCATTACAGGTAATCTAAATACCTCCCTCCCCAATACTGCAGAAATAGAATGAAAAACAGAGTGGAGAGGAAGACAACAATTTACCACTTTAGAAAACTCTCTCCAGACAATTGAACATCAGCTTATTTTTGATAACTTATGTGAATCATTTTTTTGTTTATTTATAAGTGTTTCTTATTCTTTATTGTAAAAATATAAGTGTATAATAAGTATATATTTTACTAGATATGACAAATAGGTCTCCGGCCTCAAAGTTTTACATGTTTACTGGTAGAGATACACAAATCAATATAAGGTTGCACAGAAGTTAATAAGCACCAAAAGATAAGTTAAAACTATATAACAGGAAGGTTTAGAAGCAGACAAAATCATGAAATCTGTTGGAGCTTAAATGAAAATTTCATGGAAGAGGCAGCATTTAAATGGTGGCTTAAACCATGGATAGGATTTCTACATACAGAAGTTTAGAGAAAAAATGATCAAAAATTAATTTGTCAAGTAAAGGAAGTAGCACAAAGGACAAATATTGACAATTTGTAGAGTTTGTTAATGAAACCCTAAAAAGTCTGGTTTGAGTGAAGCATAAGCAATAGGAATTATAAAACAGATACCTTGGGACAAAAAAATTATTGATATTAAACTGTTGCAAAAGCCACAGAAAAATTCTAGCTTAAAATAATTAGTTTACAGAAGAATGTAGGAGAGATACTAATGCAATTGTAATCATCCTGGAATAACGAAACTATAGTGGTAGAATGTGGCCATGGAAAGGAAAAGAGAACAAGATCCAGACAACCTTGCAGAAATAGATTCAATGGAATTTGGCAGCTGCATGGATAATGAAGGAAGGATTAATAGATAACGGAGACTTTTACTCTGAGTAGGATGCAGGAGGTCACAGCAAATCGATGCTCTACTGTAACCAGAAAAAGCTGAATAATTTTTTAAATCCTGTTTTAAAGGCATCAGATAGCTGTATAAGGATTATTAGAACTAAAATTTCAAAGAGGAAGAGCCTTCCTTAAGTGAGCTAATATCTCTAGTTGTTTTGTTTGATTTTTAATTTCTGCTTGGAGATTTTGCCGATTTTGAGTGTGGCCATAGGTAAATGTAGTGCTTACCCCAGCAGAAAGCAAATATGTTGGATTCTGCTATGTTTAGGAGGCCAGGAGCTATGCCTGTGGGACTTAAAGGCAGATAAATGTATTGAAGTATTGTAGTACTCAGGAAACAAAGACCTGTTTCATACCATTCACAGGCCTTCCCCTTAAGACATTTGACAGATTTTGAAACTACTTTGGGCATGGGGCTGCAAACTCTGAGGAGCAGAGCTGGATCTCCGCAATTAGGGCTGAGGTTACAGAGATCTGTTAATCTTCCATCATAGGGGAATTTTTAGGAACAAGGGATAACCAGAGGTAGATTAATTGGGCAGGAGGAGAGGTTGAAATTCAAGCCCAATAAATTCTCTGCCAACCTGGCAGGGAGCTCTGGAGCAGGTATTGCTATCAGAATTGTCCTGTGTTGTGTTGAAATGGCCAGGCCTTTAAAATGTGCTCAATTGCCAGCAGCAGACTGCACTAGAAAAAGCAGAAAGGCTTGGAGATGAACTGCTTCTCTGTAGTCGAGGCAGGCCCTGAAGGAGCTGACAGCATTAGGCTGTCTGCTGATAATGCTCCTTACAGTGGATCAAGGCATTTCTTGAAGATCTGGAAAATATATCTCTGTGTCCACCAGTAAATGGTAAGTAGTTCAGGTAAAAGAATGAGATTGTCAGACCAGATAAAGAGCCAAATCCAAATGATAATTACAAGAAGCTTTTACGAGACTTCTTAAATATATATATATATATATATATATATATATATATATACACACACAGAAAGTTTAAAAAGAAAATGGGAAAAAATTATACCATAAAATCACTAACCAAAAAATATGTGACTATATTTACCAGAGAGAATGTATATTTTAAGGCATAAAACATTAGACATCAAGAACATTTCATAATGATATCTTACAATAGAAAGATATCTCAACCATAAATCTGTATACATACAATAACAGTTTCAAAATATGAATAGACAAATTTGCAGTCTTAGTGGGAGACTTTAACACACCTTTTTCAGTTAGATGTGGGAGGTACAGAAGATATGATTTACAGCAGAGAAGACAACATCCATCAACAATATAATCACATTTTCTTTCAAGTACACATGATACATTTAGCACAATCAAAACAAAATGCTAGAAATAAAAAGCATGAGATCAGAAAAGAAGAATGTCTTTGATGGGCACCCAGTGGTAGACTCAGTAAGCTAAGGAAAGCATTAGAAGTATATAGGTCAAAGGACATTACCCAAACTGAAACACAAAGAGAAAAAAGGATTGAAAGAATAGACAAGAGCATTCAAAAGTGATGGGACAATAATAGCCTAATAAACATAGAATTGTATGCCAGAAAGAAAGAATTGAATATTGCAGTCCCTAAACTATTCTTGGTCATAAAATATTATTTTGTTTCTAATTAGATATTTTAATATTGTTTTTAGAAATTTTGCTCTGTACAAAAATATAAGATTAGCTGATAGTTTTCTCTCCTCTCCCCTTTTTCTCTCTGCCTTTCTGTCTCTCTTTTCTTCTATTTCTATATCTCTCACACTCTCTTCTTCTTCTTTTGGTACTATATCAGGTTTTGGTATTTAAGAGTCTGGTTTGATAAAGTGAACTAAGATGATTTACATTATTTTTTATAGCCTGGGAAAGATCCAGTTTATCCTGAAATTATCTGTACTTAAAAATCAGCTGTGAAAACTTCTTGTATTTGTGCTCTTTATGGTAGAATGTCTTCAATAATGTTCATGTTTGCTTTTAATGCTTGCATAACGAACCAACCCCATACTTAGAAAAAAGTGTTTTATTTTCATAGGTCTACAGATCTGGGGCAAATTTGCTTATCTCAGTTGATCTTGCTTATTCATCTACACATTTGCTATGGATCACTGATGTCTGCTGGGCTCGGCTAGCAACTCTGTATCATGTCTCTCTCACATTCTCCTTAGAGAGGTGGCTAGTGAGGAGATATCTATCTATCTATCTATCGATAGATAAATATCTTAACCACTGGTGTGATGGAAATGTCAAGGGGTAGAAGCTCAGAGCCCAAATCATACTAGAAACTGCTTTTTATACATTTTGTATAGACTATTTTGGAAAAGAGTATATTTCTTCCATTTGGTTTTAATGAAGGACAGTACCACATCACAGGCTACACCAGTTCAGGATGAAAGTTTTCTAATAAACCTCTCTGATACTAAATATATATATATATATATATATATATATATATATATATATATATATATATATATATATATATATGTGTGTGTGTGTGTGTGTGTGTGTGTGTGTGTGTGTGTGTGTATTTTTTTTTTCACGGTTGTGTCGGAGGCAAAGAGAGGGAGCAGAAACACCTGAAATATCTGAAGAGCTAGGCTCAGAGTGGCACACTCTCCCTATGTATCACACTCTCCCTATGTATCAATGTATCATTGGTTAAAGAAAGTCTCATGGCCAAGTTCAAAGAGGTAAAAAAAAAATGCAATGATCAGTGTGTGAATATATGTAGTATGAGAAATCTACATCACATTTTAAATCCTTTTTTTTTGTAATCAGCTTTGCTAGCATTCTACTCCTCCTTAGGTGAATTTTTAGATTTTGCAAAGAATCAGCAATTTCCTCTGGGTCTTAAAAATGACTACCGAAAGTTGTAGATGTGATTATTCTATAATTCTTATATTACCAACTGCATTATATCATCTCATTTCTAAACTTGTATCATTTTTCTTTCTGTATTTTTCCATTATTCCAGCTTCCTAGAACTTTTCTTATTGGCCTAACGAATAATGCAATTTGGATATATCTATCCTCAAATATTGTTTTCTATTTATTTTTTCCAATTTTTGTTAGTTTATGTATTTTCTTATGGTTAATTTTGCTAATCTTTTTCTAATTTTTACACCATAATCTTTTAAATTTGAAGGTATTCCAGCTTTACCTATATCCCACAAATTTCACTGCCTCTTTTCACTGTATATAGTTTTATAATTTTAGTATTTAGCTTGTGATGTAAAATTTCATTAGAAAGATAATTTTTTATTTTGGATAGTTTCACATAATTAAATTCCCCATTACCTTTTTATATTTTATTAATTTATGACCAAGAGCCTGTAAAATCTCTGCTATTATGATTTCATTTAGGCTTCCTTTGTAGCAAAATAATGATTTTTGCAACTATATCAGTAAAATTTAAAAATGAAGTTGTCTAATATTGGGAAGCAATATTTTCTCATGTTTACTCTCTCTACACACACACATAAAGTCAAGTAAGTTGGTTTTAAAAATATTTATTTTGTATCATTTAGTTCTTGTTTTTTTAATTAAATATATATGATCCTGAAAGAGATGTATAAGATCTGTCCCTATAAGTTCATTTTCTATCATGTTCTATATATATTTTTGGTATTTTTATTTTACATATTTGTCTGAATTTTGTGGGGTGTATATATGGTTTATGACTTGTAGGTAATACATGACATTATCCTATTTCATAATCTTAACTTTAAATTCTACCTTGCCTATTATCAATATTGCCATTTCTGCTTCTTTTTGCTAATATTTGTCAGTTTTTTATCCATTCCATTATTTTCATCATTTCATTATTACTTAGTTTTCAGTTCATCAGATGTTAGTGCTGGAGAGATGGCAACAGAAGATGCAAAATGTCTTTAATGACAAAGGATATGGAATGTGAATGACATCAGTAACAAGGAGTGAGGATTCCACCAGGCACATGATCCTTTTGTAATTCTCATGGTGGGCTTTCTTGCTTTCCCTCACATGTGGCTATTCTGAAGACTGGCCCATTTTTCAGAAGCAAGTGGCTGATATAAACAATTCTAGAACATTTACTTACATATTTGATAAAACAAAGAATAATTTCCCCAAAACTTAGAGCACTACTCAGCAGACTCTGGCTTTGGTACATCTGAAGTCAATTCTTTCTACTCATTATAGGACCATAAATTCTACCTGTGTAAACTCAGCAAGCTTTATCTTTTCTTCTTTTTATTATTTGTTTCCTAAATATTTTTTATATCTTAGCAGAAGTATAGGGAGACATAATAAATTAAACATATCAAAGTATTTGATCATTGTTATTAATAGAATAATTTGTCTTCTCTGAACTATCTCTATTTTTAGTAGAAATTGGGCACTGATCTCTTGATTCTCACCAGTAGGTATGACTTTTCTCTAGCATACTTTGTATTTTTTCTTTTTCAAGCATCTGCATGGACATGTAGCCTATCACAGTCTCAACTGATTCTAAGTAGCTTTTTCCAGGAAGTCACAAGTCATGTTGTTACTTCCAATTAAAGTTTCTTTTTTACTTTGCTTTAATATAAGAGTTTATTAATACGTTTTCCCTCTTTCCACTAAACTTTGTATGTCATACTAAAATAGACCTGCCTTAACAATGTGTTCAAAGTAGTGTTTTTCCTACTTTTAAATTCTTCATTTCCCGTTTCAGTGATCCTGGAGTTGGATCTAAGTATGCTGTTTCCATTGAGTATGATAATCAATGTGAAAAGTAGGAAGGAAATCTCAACCTTCTCCAAGGGCACTCCAAATACTACACAAGCATAGAGTACATAATATCTCAAAGAGCACCCTGTTCAGTGAACAAAGGAAATGAAATAGACATTACAGAAAAGACAGTCCTTCAGATTTTAACTAACACTTTCTTCTAATTATTTATGTCCATTCACATTAGTCATTTTTAAATCTTTATCTCAAGCAGTTTTAGTGTGCAGTCGTTTTTTAAAGACTTTTGGACAATTATAAATGTAATTATTAAGAATATCTTAATCATAAGTATACCTCAGTTCAGCCAAAAACAATTAAGAAGGAATGCTAGGAAGTATAATCCAATTGACATCAACAAATGTCAGCAATGTTTACAACTTTGCCTAGAGTTCAAAGTAGGGCAATTTCTTTAGGTCGCAATAGTCGCGATATTTTTACATTGTGTTCCACCAGAGGCAGCTCATAAAAGACACTAACATATTTAGATTATGCACAGCTGTGGATGATACCACCCACAGACTGAGGCGGACCAGGTGTGAGAAATTCCTGTTTGCCATTCCCAAAGGAGTTTATAGAGGGCAGTTCCTGAATGCTCACCACCCTTCCTGACCTGCATATTCTGCAGACTCTGGCTAGATTCCTGCCATGAAGGTCAGTTTCCCAGAAACACCCTTCTTTTTTTGAAGTTTGCAATCTAACACATATTTTTCCACTCTTCTACAAAAACACTGACCCACTGGCCAGCATACTAAAACATTCTTGTTTGCAGCTGTGTGTCTCCTAAGATAAGACCTTGAGCACACTTTTACTTCCCCATGCTCCCTCATTGACAGAGGAGACCTGAAAGTATATTTAACTTCTGCCTTTTCACCCAGTCACATCTCACTAATTTATGGATCTTACTAGGCCAGTTAATGTTTTTCATTTCAACGTACTATTATGGTTTTCCTTTTGAGTAGATATTTCAAGTATAATTTAATATTTGATTGAACCTTTTGAAATTGTTGCTATTCAGGCATTTTTATATACAAAAATGATAATTTTATATGGTTTAATACTTGCAATATGCATTCCCATTTTTTTTATTTACCTTGCATTATATTTAACTACATAACCTAAGATATTTTAAGTAACTTATTTTAGTGTCGCAACTTTAATTTATTGTTTTATTTGCATTTTTGGAGTACTTTCTTCTATTAGAACATAAATGACATTCTAAGGCTGTACAGTGTTGTGTAGTGTTTGAGGGCACAAACTCTGGCACCAAAAACTAAGGTTCAAATTTCAGCTTTGCCAAAATCCAGGTGTCTTATATAATACAACCTCCTGAACTTTAGCATAATGAGAATAGAACTCACCACAGTTGGGTAAATATCGGTAAAGCACTTGAGCAGTGTCTAACAGTAATGCAGAACTATTTTATATCCATAAGAAAAGCAAATTATTATTTTTTTACCTAGAGTAAAAAAAGGTTTTTAAAATTATTGATAGTTTATCCCTACCTTGTTGAACTTCTCTGGTTAGATGTCTAGACCTGTGAGATTTTAGATATTCCTGGATGATGGCCCCAGCAGGGACTTGCTTCTTCTGAAACTGCTGGGAAATCAAGAATATGTTTAAGAGATCTACTCCATTTGTTACTTATACTCAAGGGAAAATGACTTTTCTCATGAGGCCTAGGTAAGAATTCAAGACATCATTAACATAAAGCAAGTAAAAAATGCAAATAAGGGCCCTAAGAAATTCAGCGTTTTTTATGAGTGGAAATAAGACACATAAAATTTTAATTAAATAAAGATTCCCTTTAGTAATTAAGTTGTAGAATGTAGGAAATTCCCTGTGACATGTTCCTGCTGTTTTATTAACACTGATGTCTCACTGAGTGGGGTATTAGGATGAAATCCTAAGCAAATATTTACACTATTTCAAGAATAACTTAGTTAGTTGTTGGGGGAAAATGGTGTCAAGAAAGGAAAGAAATTTAGCCTTTTGTAACCTATCTCTGCCATAAACATGTAGAAATTTGAGAATAAAAGGAGGATATAAGAACTGATCAATTAAGAAGTTATATTAAGGGTAGGCTATAGGCTTAGTGGGTGGTACATTAAAAGAGAAATAAACTTAGAGAATAGAGATAAGTAGCAGAGAAAAAATGCAGTTGGGAAGAAGTAAAAATTTAGAAAATATACAATGAGTAAATTAGTGAATCCACCAAATAGAGATATTAAAATCAGTTTTATGAAAAAGCTTGAAAGAATAGGCTGTACCCATACAAAAGGAATAGAGGAAAAGGTGCCATAGGAAAAGATTCTGTGCAATTTCCTAAATCACTTTGAAGTCAAAACTGTATAGTTCCTTTCCTATTTTTATTGAAAGCAATGACTAGGAGTATTCTTTCAATTTCACCTTTTCATGTTGTAGGTTAATGGTCATACTGATGAAGAAAAGAATATAGCATAATGGTAATAAGAAATTCTTGGAATATAGATGTGTAAGAATGACTAAAACGGAATAATTGAAAGAGTCTTGTCATGTCTAATAATTAAGGGAGTTGTCTCTAGTGGGGTAAAGATATTATTTCAAACAAGTCCTAGTTAATTTACCAATTCAATGATATCATTGTAGTTTGGAAGATCTTTTTTTTTTTTTAGGTAAGAAGTTCTGTTTCTTGGAATGATGGAGTAAGACCTTACCAGAAAAAAACATCTGCAGAAAATAATTATAAAACTTGGTATTAACACATGAAACAATTACCTGAAATTATTGGGCAGTGAACAAAAGACAGATGTGGGTAGTTCATGCTCACTTGGAGTATGAAGACTATAATAACTGCTCAGTTAAGAAGTTATATTAAGGTCTACGACCATGCCACCCTGAACAAGCCTGATCCCATCTGATCTCAGAAGCTAAGTAGGATGGGGCCTGGTTAGTACTTGGATGGGAGACCACATAGGAAGACCAGGTGATGTAGGCATAAAAAAATAAATAGGGATTGTAAACTGACAAGGTCCTTGCAATCTGTGAGGTTAACCAAGGGTTGCCTCACCCAAATAATAATAATAATAATAATAATAATAATAATAATAATAATAATAATAAATAAATAAAAGTTATATTAAGAGTAGTTTACGGGCTTGGTGGGCCAAGGGAGGTCTCCAGATAAATTCCTCTCTCTACAGCTTTTATCCTTGTTTAAGTGCAGTCCAGGGGTTACACACAGAAGGGGTTCACATGGAAAGACCCGGGTCTTCTGGCCAGAGGAACTAGAAACATGAAGCTACAAGACGTGACTCCCTGAAAAAAGCAGGTAAACCTCACAAGAGTAAAAGCTGAAAAATGGGATCTCCAATTTCTGTCTGCCCACATTTTGCCTGGCCCCTGAACCATGCATGCATAAAGCAGATGCAAAACAGTCCAGTCAAAGGCAAAAGAACTGAATTGAGATTGGAGAGACCACTTGATAAATCCAGAAGAGGTTGACGTTCAAGACCAGTTGAGAGAATCACTTGCTAAAACAAAAGAAACAATGTTCAGAGAAAACAATCTAGAATCTTAACTTAAAATTTATAATGTCTAGGATACAATCCAAGATTACCCAAAATATCAAAGAAAAAGGAACAACATTCTTAAAAGAAAATTCATCCAGTCTGAGCCTAATATTAACTATGTGTTGCAACTATTAGGCCAGAATTTTAAAGTGTTAGATAATTATCTTCAATAAAGTTAAAAAAAGAAAAAAAAGAAAAACCCAAGAAGACATTTTCAATGCATAAAAGTTTCAATGAAGAAATGGATATTCAGCAAAGAAATGGAAACCGTAAACAGAATGAAATGTACACTCTAGAACTGAAAAATAAACTATGAGATAAAGATAACCTAAACAAGTAGAGAGATATTTTCATGAACTGAAATACTTAATTTTTTAACCTGGCAATTTTTCCTAAACCAATATATAGATTTAGTACAATCTTATTCAAAATCCTAATGGGCATTTTTGAAGAAACTGATAAACCAGTTTTAAGAATTACACATAGCTCTTGCTTATTCCCAATATTAGCAGCACCATCTACCTAACTAAACAAATAATGTGGATTCCCTTCTGTTGTGTTTAATGTGGTTGTCATCACACACCTAGCAATATCAAATTAGTCTGGTCTATTATATTAAAATATCAACTCTGTAAAATACCTACTGTCAATCTTCATCTGATTGTATATTATCTCAGAAACAGAAAACCAAAATTCCACATGGGTTTTGTTTCACAGTAAAGATGTTCATACATTTATGGAAGAGTCTGAACTATGCAATGACATAAATATTTTGTTTTAGACACTTCCCTCTGACATATTGGCCAAAATGCTGTGCAATCTCTTACATAAGTTACACACTTAGACCCATACAACCGATTCTTCAAGTATTTACTAATATTCCTTATCGCCATAATTCTAGTTACTGCCAACAACCTATTCCAACTATTACTAAAGTAATCAAGAAAACTAATTTGCAAGCTGATTAAAAAGGATAGGGTAACAAAAAAAATATTTGAAAAGCAAGTTGGTGGTGTAAAATTTCTTCCTCTTTACTGTGTTTGTTGATATAAAGCAAATTATTTACAGTGTTCTCACATATGGAGTTCTCTTTATCATCTGCTCACTTAGGAGTCATTCTTATGGGACCAACAGAACTTTTCTTTTTCATTGTTATGAGAGGCATAACCTATTAAATGAGTAAGACTAAACATTATTAGTATATGGAGAGCATACAATCACTGTTGAGCTGTTTTAAGATGGGGCGTTAGTATGTGCATCATCTTTTACTTGAACCTCCACTGTTAAATACCATTTACTGTCAGAAGCAATAATGTCTTCATCACTGCTATAGCTTTTGGGACTCTTGTCTTAAATCCCGAATCAGCTGTAAAGAGTGCCCATTGTCTGGATGAATGCAGAACAGGTATGCAAGTGTTAGTCTCATGGGCACTCTATCCTCCAGTTTAAAAGTGCTCAATCTGTTCTTGTGTCACTGGTGCAAACCCATAAAATTTGAGAATGGGTGACCTACATGTTCAGGGAAAATGATTGAAATCAAGCAATTATGTCTGGAATAGTGAGAATAGCCTGAATCTCAAAACTGGTATGTTATCAGCTTTGAGGGCATTACAAAGTTGATAGTCATTAATATTAAAGGTAAGTTCATGTTGACAACTTCCTCCCCTTCAGTAACAACAAACTAGTTAGGGCCAGTCTATCTGAGGGTCAGTCCCACTCACTGATATGCCAACAACAATTAAATCTCAACTACAACAGGAGAACACAAACAACCCCCACAGGGGATACCCCTAGAGCATCTGACTTAGGTGATCTGAGAGACTGTGCCACTGGGCCTCGTGGGACACCTACTACATAAGGCCATTCTGCCAAAATTGGGAGATGAATCAACTACACCTATACATAGACAAACAGAGGGAGTCTGTCAAAATGAGGAGACAAAGATGTCTCAAATGAAAGAAAGGACAAAACTCTAGAAAAGAACTAAACAAAATGGAGAAAATTGACCAGTTATAGAGTTCCAAATAGTGGTTATCAGAATGCTCAATGAACTTAGGGAAAAAATAGATTTAATCAGTGAGAACCTCAACAAAGAGATAGATATTATAAAAAAAAAAATAACCAGGAAGAAATGAAGAATACAGTGGGAAATCAACAGTAGATTGGACAAAGCAGAGGACTGAATCAGCAATCTGGAAAACAAAGTAGAGGAAAACACCTAATTGGAACAACAAAATGAAAAAAAGAATTTAAAAAATGACGATAGTTTAAGGAAACTCTGGGACAACATCATTTGTATCATTTGCATTATAGGGATACCAGAAGGATAAGAAAGGGATTAAAAACCTATTTGAAGAAATAATGACTTACTATTTTTCCTAACCAAAGGAAATATACACACAAGTCCAGGAAGCATAGAGTCCCGAATAAGATGGACCCCACACCTCAAGACACATCATAATAAAAAATGTCAAAGGTTAAAGACAAAGGTTAAAAGTAGAAAGAGATAATCAGTTATGTACAAAAGATGTCCCAGAAGACTATCAACTGATTTCTCGACAGAAAATTTGCAAGCCAGAAGGAAATGACATGACATATTCAAAGTGATAAAAAGTAAGTACCTACAATCAAGATTGCTCTATCCTGAAAGCCTGTCATTTAGAATTGAAGAGAGAAAAGATTTCCCAGACAAGAAAAAGCTAAAGGAATTTATCACCACTAAACCTGTATTAAATGTTAATTTCTTCAAATAAAAAAACAGAAGATCAAAAACATGAATAAAAAAATACAGAAAAGAAAAAAATCACTAACAAAGGTAAGTATTTAGTAAAAGCAGTTGATCAACCAACTATAAAGCTAGTACAAAGGTAAAAAGACAAAAGTAGGAAGATCATGTATAATTACAGTAAATTAAGGCATATACATAAACACTAAGTAAAAAGTAGTACCAAACATAGACAAGTAGGGTGACAGTGATTTTAGAATGTGTTTGAATTTAAGTGACTATTAACTTAAAGTAGACTGCTATAAACATAGTTTGGTTTATACAAAGCATATGGTAACCACAAACTGAAAACCTATCAGAGATATATAATAAATAAATATAAAGGAATCCAAACACAGCACTATAGAAAGTCATCAACATGCAAGAGAATAAGAAAGGAACAGAGAACTATAAAACAATCAGAAAACAATAGAATGGCAATAACTATATACTTATCAACAATTACTTTAAATGTAAATTGACTAAGTATGCCAATAAAAAGACATAGGATGGCTATATAGATAAAAAACAAGACCTATACATATGCTGTCTATAAGAGACTCACTACAGATCAAAAGACAGAATTAAAGGGATAGAAAAAGATATTTCCTGCAAATGGAAATGAAAAGCTGGAGTAGCGATACTTATACTAGACAAAACATTAAAACAATGGCTATAACAAGAGACAAGGAAGGACATTTCATACTAATAAAGTGATCTATCCAACAAGAAGTTATGTCTTTTAAACATCTATGCACCCAACATAGGACAACCTATATATATAAAATATTGACAAAGGGAGAGATTTACTGTAATACAGTAATTGCAGGGAATTTTAATCCTCCATTGATACCAATATTAGATCATCTCAACAGAAAATCAAGAAAACAGTGGACCTTGATTGATATTTTTAGGATATTTCACCCCAAAGCAACAGAACATAAATCCTTTTCAAGTGCCAGTATAGACCACATATTAGGCCACAAAACAAGCATCAGTACATTTAAGAAGACTAAAGTCATATCAAGTTTCTTTCCAATCACAATGGTATGAAACTAGAAGTAAATTGCAAGAAGAAAAACACAAACATGTAGGGGCAAAATAACATGTTACTGAACAATGAATGAGTTAACAGTGAGATCAAACAAAAGCCCTGACCCAGATGGCTACGCAGGTAAATTTTACCAAACATTCAAAGAATTAATATCTATCTTTCTCAAACTATGCCCAAAATTGAAGTGGGAAAGTTCCCAAACTCTTTTTATGTGGCCAGTGTTACCCTGATATATTTTATTATTATATATATTTATATATTTATTATATATATTTATTATATATATATATATTTTATACACACACACACACACACACACACACACACACACACACACTACAATAAGAGAAAATTATGGCCAAATATCCCTGACGAATATAGATGTAAAATTCCTCAATAAAATATATGACAAACCCACAACTAACATCATATTCAATGGTGAAAAGCTAATATTTTTCCTTAAGATCAGGAACAAGAGAAGAATGTTGACTTTCATCATTTCTATTCAATGTAGTATTGAAAGTACTAGCCAAAGCAATTAGACAAGAAATAAAAGGCATTTGAACTGAAATAGAAAAAGTAAAACTATCAATATTGGCAGATAATGCAATACTATAGAGAGAGCCCTAAATATTTCACCAAAAAAACTATTAGAATAAATGAATTCAGTAAAGTAGCAGAACACAAAATTATAGAGTTCAGTGGCATTTTTTGCACCAATTATGAGCAAGCAGAAAGATAACTTAAGAAAACAATTCCACTTAAAACCTAACACCAAAAAAAAAAAATCCAATTAAAAAATGAGCAGAGGCACTTAATTTCTCCAAAGGGGACATACAGTTGGCCAGTAGACATATGAAAAGTTGCTCAACATCCTTAATTATGGAAATGTAAATTAAACCCATAATGAGATTTTACTTCAGATCTGTAAGAATAGCTATCAGAAATAAACAAACAAACCACAAGTGTTGGTGAGGATGTGGAGAAAAGAAAACCCTCATGCATTGTTGGTGGGACGGCAAATTGGGACAACCACTTTGGAAAACAATATGAAGATTCCTCAAAAAATTAAAAATAGAATTACCATAGGATGAAATTCCTCTTTTGGGCATTTATCTAAAGAAATTCAAAACACTAACTCAAAATACTCCTATGTTCATTGCAGCATTACTAGTAGTAGCCAAGGTGTAGAAGTAAACTAGATGTCCATCAAAAGGTAAATGGATAAGGAAGATGTGGTACATATATACAATGGAATATTACTCAGCCATAAAAATGAAATATTGCTATTTGCAACAACACAGATGGACCTAGAAAGTGTTATGCTAAGTGAAATAAGCAAGACAGCAAAAGACATATACCATATGATTTTAGCTTTATGTGTAATCTTAAAAATGATAAATGAACAAAACAGAAACTCATAGATACATCATTGCCAGATGGGAATGGGGCTGGGGGAATGGGTGAAAAAGGTGAAAGGATTAAGAAGTACAAATTGCCAGTTATAGGAACAGTCATGGGGATATAAAATACAACATAAGGAATGTAGTCAGATAATTAGGTATAGCGTCAAGTGTGAATTAGACCTATTGGGCTGATTACTTTAAGTTATATATATAAATATCTAATCACTATTTTACGCATATGGAACTAATATAGTATTGTATGTCAACTGTAATTGAAAAATGCTTAAAAAGCACAAAAAATCTAGGGAATAAAAAAGAAATATTTTGTGTGTGGGTTATTTAAGAAATTTCCAATTTCTACCTTTTCATTCTCAGACTCCTATATTATATCTATAGAAGAAACAGTACCATTATATAGGTTACTGGTCATAACACATACCCTTTCCTGCAGGACAGCATTCCAACTTCACAAGGCATGGTTCCCAGATGGTAGAATAAATGAGTCTTTTACAAAGCACTCAACCATTCTGTAAGGCCAGCTGCTTATGGGAAATGGAGTCTTCACAACAACAGTGAATTTATGGCCATTGGCTCTAGGCCTTGAATCTAATTGTAAAGTGAAGAGAATACATGTGGTATGGGATATGATAATGGCATATAAAGCCTTTATAACTCCACTGATAATAGTGCTGGAAGAAGTATGGTAGACAGAAAAGCTAATACATTTAGAATAATTATCTTCCAATGAAAACAAATTGAAATAGATACTTCCACCCATGAAGAAAGTATTCCATTTTAATCAATCAGCCACCAGGTAACTAACCAGTTGCTCTGAGATAATGGTAACTCATTTGCTGCTGTTTGCAAATGGAGAAATCAGTGATGGTAGTAGCTCAGTAAATCTTAGAAAAATAAGTTTATTTTGTTGAGTGCATGAAAATCACTTATTCTTGAGAATGTGATGCTTTTCCCTCTGCTACTAAGACACAATAATAGATGTTTCTTTACATTTGTGGCAATGTATGTTACTTGGCAGTATAAATATAATGCTTTACCTTTTACCTGAAAAGCTGTCACTTTTGAATGAGTCTGCAACAAAAGAAGTTCTTACTCAGTATCTAAATTTCTGCCACGTAGACTTTTGCTACTGTGCCATGAAGCTATTGGCAATAATGAGAAGTGAGGCTCAAAGATATCTACAAAACTTGTCAACAAATGTGGACTTTTTGATGGGAATTCATATGGAAACACATTTTGAGACCATTCTTGGAGATTTATTTCCATATCTTTTTCTAAAAATTCATGAGTCAGTCTTAAGATTAGTATGTATCTTTGATTTAGATCATCATCTCTCTTTCCACTGTAAGAGAAAAACAAGATATTTCACTTTTGTTTTACAGTGGCCAAATATTTCTTCATTATCTACCGTGGTCACACTTCATTGGGGCTCTAATCCATCCATAGGCCATTTCCAGCTGGTGCCAGAATATCATGAAAATATACTTGTAAAATAATCCAAAGATCAATTCTCTCAATCATCTCACAAAACCATAAGTGCTGTTGAATGAGGGCTGACAAAGCAGCAGGCGTAGGAAGGTAAGAATATAAGCAATTGGTTCATGTAACTTGTTTCTATAGGACCAATTCATACCTAACCTCATTTTTTTCTACTTTTTATGAAGTATTGCTTGGAATGTCTGAATTTATGTTAATGTTTATTGTAAAACATCCAGTTCATATTAGTTACCTTGGATTGCATGGTAACTCAATGTTCAATATTTACCAAGTTAAAACTCTTCAGAAGTAAATAGTTGCCAAAGAACTTAAGGCCATGTTCTGAAATCCTAGGGCCCTACCAATTCTTCTACTCGTTCATGCCATACGCTTAACATGGCCATTTCATCTGTTAGAAATACTCTGAGAAACATTGAAATCAGTCAGGTGAGTAACAGAACTGCGTTCATTGCAGCCTGAACTAAATGGAGCACTTCTTTCTACTGACTAAATTGAAACTGGCTTTCAGGCCAAAGGTAAAATTTCTAAATTTATACCTCAATGTAATATACCTTGCCTCCAAAATGCAAAGAAAACCACTAATTGCTATGTCTCTTTCTTAGTAGCATAAGGAACAGTAATGACTTAACTTCAAAGAGGACATCTTTTACATATACACTTTAGTGATATAGACTAGTGGCTGGTTAACTATAACCTACAGGTTAAATCCAGCTTGCAATCTTTTTTCTTTTTTAATAGCCTGTGACCACTGTTTGAAAAAACTAGCACTGTAAGACATGGGTACCTATGTAATCCTTTGATCTCCATTGAGTCTCTCATAGATAGCATACAGTTGGATCATGTGTTTTTATACATTCTGCCAATCTGTCTTTTGACTGGAGTATTGAATCCATTTGCATTTTAAGTAATTGGTGATATCAAGAAACTTCTATCATTGTGCTATTTGCTTTTTATATAACTTATTGTTTTGTCCCTCATTTCCTGCATTGTCTTTTGTGTTTAGTTTTTTTATAATAAAATGTTAAATTCCTTTCTCATTTTCTTTTATGTATAGTCTAAAGCTATTTTCTTAATGGTTACCACAAGGATTTCAATTAACATCCTAAAGTTACACACTGAATTTATACCAGCTTAACTTCAATAATATATAAAAAACTACCTTACAATTTCATTCCCACTTTTTTCGATTGTCAATGCCACAAAATTGTGTGTCTAATTACATAAACTGACAAGTCTTTTAATTATGCCTTTTAACAAGAACTGTACTGTCATAATAAAAAGTCCACACCTTCAAGGAGTTTATAGTCTGATGGTATTGTCATTTTGAACTACCTAAATAAAATCTATACCTAAGAATTGCAAACTATCATTCTAAAGCTATGGTTTTTAACTGAGGACAATTTTGTATTCTAGGAAATATTTGGCAAAGCCCGGAGATATTTTTGATTGTTGCAGAATGAAGGTGCTACTAGCATCTAGTGGGGAGAAACCAGGGATGCTGCTAAACATCCTAAATGCACAGAATAGCCCTTACCCCGCCCTTACCTCATAACAAAGAATTATCCAGCTGAGAAGTTTGATCTTAAGATTGTAATTAGTTGTCGTTACTCCCCTTGGCTGCTTTCACTCATCTGATCCATATTTTACTGTTTGACTTTTAAATATAAAAGTATGTCTGAGGAAGACTGATTTCTCTGATTCTTAGTGGTAAAAATGGAAATTAAGACATTTTCCTAATCTCTACTTTATGTAAGTCCTTCAGCAAACTTCTCTATGGAGTGTATTTGGATAGGAGTTAGGTTAGATATATTCTATTCCACCCTAACAATGTTCTTTTATTTCAGGTATGATGTACATATTTTAAACTCATAAGGGAAGATCACTAAATAATCTAAAAATTAGTCTTGAAGCAAAATTTCTCTTAAAAAGCTAATAGTATCCTCCTAACATTCCTTTTAAAGCTTAGAATTTTGCATTCTTTATTTTCTAATAACCTTTTGGAACACCTATTCAGTGTTGTTTTACTTAAGTGAAAGAAAAGAATTATATATTTAATATCACTTCATCTTCTGTAAGGTGTTTATTAACATTTCAATTACCTTTGCACTTAGACTAATACTCATCTATTCCTTCTGATTTTCAAACTCATAATCCAATATTTTTGTGGATATACACAAATCAGATGTATAGGTTTATCAAACCAGTGGATTCAAGTTACACATTTCAAACTCGATTTTAAACCAGGATTAAATTGCTCATATTCTCCACAAAATCTTTTAGATCTTATAATAAAAAAGATATTATTTCAACCTAAAGAATTTAAGATTCTAGTCAAATTCTCCTTAAAAGATTTATTTTCTCAAACAAATACAGACTTTAAAAACACTATGCTCTTTGGGAAAGAGCATGATGAAAATGTGATAATGGATTAATGGTTGCTCTAGGGAAAGGTATAATTCACCTTCTGAGAAGAGCAGCTGTTCCATGATAAATGTCCTGGGGGTTACACTCCTGGTTTTTGATACCAGACAGAACACCTGATTGACATCTAACAAGAGGTGATCAGATCACGTTTTTGGTATTTTTTACTATACCTGAGAATGAAGCTAGTTATATAAGACTGAAGAGCCTGATTATGCCCTTCACATAGCAGTGGTATTTCAGCTGGTATTAATTTTGTTGTCAAAGATACAGCTGTTGTAGGAATTTCAGAATTTTTAGTACCGTCTGGTGTACTGAAGTAGTTGTTCTCCGAACACTGGCATCAATCCACTTTCTAAGTGGGTAATACTAGTGCTTTGAAAAATGGGCTGTCAAAACAGGAGATGAGAGAGTCATTAATTTGAACTATTTTCATCCTTATATCGCACTACAAATACTGCACTACACCAATTAAAACAAATATTTTGTATGTGTACATGTTAACAATCCTTTAGAATAGTTGATCATTTACACTTAACATTAGCATTAATAGTTCATGTCTAGAAACTTAAATGTCATAATGAAATAGGAAAATTGATATGGTATCCACTAGTGAGGAGAGAAACATGTGGCAAGTTTGGGCTATAATTTGTTAGGGGAGGTGATAAATGGGTACCTAGTTAAATCGGTTTTCCCCTCCATCACTCTATCATCAGATATGTTATTCAGATGTTCACTGAACTCACATGCCCACCCAAAACAGATATTGAGTTGGTATAAATTAAAAACATGTAATTACTTATGACAATTTATTTTACTTTGAAGTGCTGGAATCTTCTCTGCAATCATTATTTTCAGTACCTGAAAGTTCCCCAGATATCAAAATATAGGAGAAATAAGATAGCCAGAATCTGCCTAGGACACAAGTCTAGATAGGGTACTAAATGTCATTGGGGCATAATACATGTAATAATAAATTTTAAATGTATATACCAGAAATCCTTATACCAAGGAGTATAAATGGTAGAAGGGGCTTTTTTGATAGGACAGTTTGGGTGTAGGGTGAGAAATACTTCCAAGGGTCTTGCTTAAATAACAGATTCCTATGAAAGTGATTAAGTATATTGGCTTTTGTTTACAAAGTGAGATTATCTGGGGATTCAAAGATGAAATTTTAGAGAAAACAGTCTGATGGTTTACTTCTATCCATTAACCATGTAGCACTCATGTTCTCCTCCAAATAAATGGTGAAAACTTACCTAAAAACATATTTTTGAACAAGCGATGTGTGATTAATTTCTCAGGACACATTCAAGTTTCATAATAACCTAGACTCTGAGAGAGATTATATAAATTGTAAAGTTATAGTAAAAAGTTATAGTAAAAAATCTAATGAGTATGTGTAAGGCCTAAGGTGCTATGATATTGCAGAGAAAAGACTTTTATTCAGTGGTCAAAAAGGATGAATTAAGGAAAATGCGTTATAAAAGAATGGGCATTTTAGCTAAACCTTAAAAAATAGGTTTTCAATCATTGATTTTAGTGAGAAGAGATGTCCAGGTAGAAGAAGATAAGAACTAGGACTCAAATAGAAGAAAATTCAGGGTGTTTGTGAAACAGTTGGTAGTCTAGTGTTATTGAGCTATGAAGTCCTTGTAGAAAAATAATGAGAACTAAGATAAATGTAAATCGAACAGGAAAGGGTTAAATGGTGAGTTTGACTATTTATTGGGAAACTTCTAAAATTTTTGAGGCGGTATACAGCAACAAAGCCACAGGTAGAACAGATACTAGCAGGGAATGAGAAAATAGAGGTGGGTAACTTGTTAGGTGGCACTACAATGATTTAAAGTTGCTGAAGGTTAAAGAACTGGTGATGACTTGAATAAGAATAAATGAAAATGAAAATACAGAGATAAATATAAGCAATATTTTAGAGGCAGAAGTAAGACAGCAACAGAGCAGATGTTGAAATTCTAGTGGGATGAGGAAATCAAAGGATGGAAATTTTACAATGTTAGCTGGACTAAAGCAATAAGAAAATGAAGCTGTCATGGAAAAGATACTGAGGTGATGATATGAGTTTGGTATATATTAAGGTGATTTTAATGTGATTTAGCATGATTCCCTTCTTTGTAATACATCATGATAGAGGAGCGTTGGGTGAAATAACTACCATTTATTGAGCTGCTATAATTCAGTTACAATGCAAGATATTTTACAAATGCATGCTCACCCATCCCCATTTTAAGATTATGAAAGTGAAATTCTAATAGGTTAAATTATTAACCTATTGATTAAGATAATGTACCTAATGAGGAGGAAATGTGAAATTTAAATCTGTCTGACATGACTAAACTGAAGAATTAAAATGTGATGGAAAAAAGATAGTCTTAGGAGACTAACAGAGAAATAATTGCCTTTATATAAAGAATTTTATCTCAGCAAGAAAAGGAAATAAGAGAAACAACAGACTAAGCAATTCTCCTGAAAGACAGATTTGTCCTCAGTTAAAATAGAATTTGAAATAGTCTTCCAACTGATGGTCAATAAGTTGTTAGGTTTTCAGTAACTGTAGGACACACCTGATTTTTGAAACATTAAATCCTGAAATAGGCATCAGAGAATTGAAACAATATTTATCAAATGATATCTTATGAAACTATATGAGATTGGCTAATGTTTTCAGATTGATATTGTGTCACCAAAAGAAAGTTTTCTTTTATTCTTTGCTTAATAGATTTTTCCTATTTTTGTTTTTAAATAGAAACATGTTGGATTGGAATAATTTTATTAAATTTTAGATAAACACATGCTTATTATTTTCTTTTGCTTCACTTATTCTATCAGCCCTTACAGTCAATCAAGCCAATTAATTATGGCTTCCCAGTTTTACTTCCTCTGAGATTACTTTCTAAAGCTGTCCATTTGTTTCAGTTTCTGATGCTATCCTCTTTGCCAATCTACTACTGGTCTTGAACACATTGCTCCTCTTTTACAAACTACTTTCTACACTGTAGCCCCTGTAATTATTTAAAAGTGTAAATCTCTATCTTGCCTTAAAACTAATATATTGTCATTGCATTTTAAATAAAAACCAAATCTATAAAATGACCCAAATTAAAGCCCAGGCTTTGACGGTCTTTTCAGAATCAGGCAGATAGTAGAATCCTTAGAGTCATGCTGCCTTTTGAGACTTTCTTATTTAGGATCAGGAAGGTCGAACATATTAGAGGGCTGCAAATATGACAGAATTACTGTCTATTTCGCTTGGATTTTTGACCCATTGTGTTATCTTTTCTTCTGAGGATTAATGCCAGTTTTGGTCTTTAAGGTGCACATTCATGGGCATTTTAATTAGATGTCAAGGGAAAGAGTTAGGTTTGGGAGTTGGAGTCTGATTCTTAATGTTAAAGTAGAAGTCCTCATTGTTTCAGAGATCTGGAGCAGGTTTAAGTCTTTGGTGATCATGTGTTAAGTAGCACTCAAAGAAAAATCATCAAGGTAATGGTTCCAGAAAAGTTAACTTTCTTCTCTCACCACATTTTTCTCTTGGGGGTTTATTTAAGTCAGATTCAGGATGCCAGGGAATCATTCCAGAAATACGCCAACATTAAGTTTTTGCTGAGCTAAGAACTATGTTTCTGTATATATCAAACTTGAGAGCTCAGTTGTATAAACAACTGTTATTCAGGTTATTATATTTTATTATACAGCTTACATCTTCCTTGAACTCAAAACATGAAAGCATCTCATTTTATGTGGAAATCTTTACAATCTGTACAACCAAAGACATTTACTTTGTTGCATGTTCAAGCTATTTTCTGAGGTTTAAAATCACCAGAACATAAAGATAAACTATGTTAGAGAACATAACTGAGAAACCAAAAGAAAGGTGGCAGGTGAATTGAGACTAGAACAACACAATCAAACTTTAAACTTTTTTTGGAGAGAAACAACACTAGATAGAATTTGCCAGGAGGCGGCTAGCAAAATATTGAATTAGTTACCACTGTCAAGAAATCCACCACCCTCATACTTTCTGGGTTGGACAGTTTTCCTTGCAAAACGCTTTCTGATAATACACCATTTTCCAAACTCCCTTCTTCTCCTAAATATGTTTTGTGCTCATTTATTCTAGATGTCTGTCAGCTAATCTTTTAAACTAGACAATATGATTATTTTAGCTGGTTCTAATGGCTTAATGTTATTTCTCCCAATTGGACTGAACTACTACAACTCATTCTCTGACATTTTGTTTTTAGAATATCTGCTTAAACAGCATAGTTTTTTTTTAATTATCTTTTTCGTTGAGTAAAATGATTACTGTTTTCTTTCATAAATTATATTTAAAATTGTAGTCCTTATCTTGAGTTTAATTTTTTTACTCATTAGTATGTATATGTAGATAAATACAAACACATACACATATACAAACACATGGACAATTTTTATTTTCTTCCAAACTCTGCAGAATTTGGTAGTTATATAAACTGCTTTTAGTTCTACTAATAAAAAACCTTTAACCCCATTTCTCTAAATTTGAAAGCCAGGAATAAAAAGATTTAGCTAAACTCTACCCTATATGAGAAATTCAACATTACTTTTTGTCCACACCGTGCCCATTTATTTGTTGATGTAATATAGGGTTTGATTTCAAAACATTGTTATTAAATTATTTCCACAAGAGAGCTCTTTACATTGTTTTGACTTGTAATTCATTTTTGTAGTGGCATAATAACAAACATGTCTAGATAACATGTTTTATTGATTTTAATGTTCATGTGTTAATTTTACATTGACATATCTCTTTTATATAAAACAGTATGTATATTATGAAGCATTATAAGACACTAAATTCCAATATCACTTTATACTGTTAATTTCTAAATCTATAGTACTAATAGAATTTATTTTTCTCAATCCTTTGAGAAACTGTAATAGAGGACACATTTCTACTCATTCTATGAGGCCAGAAATACCCAGATAACAAAAATCAAAGGCATTACAAAGAAAGCTACAGACCAATACATTTTGTGAACTTAAATGCAAGTGTCTCAAGAAAATTTAGCAAATAGAATCCAGAAGTGAGTTTTATCAGATGATATAACATTATTAAGTGAGGTTCATTTCAGGATACAAGGTAGCTGCCTCATTTGATAGCCAATTAATGCTGTTTACCATATTAACTAAAGAAGGAAAAGCATGTTCTTAGTAGATACAGAAAAATTATTTGGCAAAATTTAGCACTCATGTTAAAATTCTTAGTAAACTAGGAATACATGGGAGCTTCCTCAACCTGATAAAGGCCATCTAACATAAACATGCAGCATTATACTTAACAGAAAGGAGTGAAGGGGAGAAATTTAGTATTATTCTGAATACTTCAAACTCAAGTTAGCTTTAAATCGTACTGCAGTGTAGGCAGGACTAGGAGATAGAAATAAACTAATTTATTAGTATTTAATAAATTTACCAACTATTTATTGAATAGCTACTATGTACGTAGAAGAGTATACAAGATAATAGAGATAGAATGCTACTTAGTCATAGCATTTACCTTCCTGTACCTCAAATTTTAGTTGAAAGACAGACCCACAAATAATATTTACCATAAGATTTTATTTTACCATAAGTATGAATGCCAAAATTATTTGGAAGTGCAGTGTAAGTATAGTGGACAAAACTGATATATGACCTTATCCCATTCCCCATATTTCTAGGTAACTCAATGGATTTAGTTCAAATACTCTTCACTGAGTCTATGCCCTGTGCCTACTACTGTCCATGCATTACTTTGAGGAATATGCCCCATTAAGCTCTCTCTTGTAAATATTTCATTTTCTCTGAAATTAGTTGGGACTGTTATTGAACATGTCACCCTTACCTCTCGTTTAGTAGGACAGAATTAACAGGAGAGTAAAATGGGAGTAAGATACAAGATAATTGTTTTACTCTTAGATGTGAACATCTCCATTTGCTTTGGCTTTTCATAGGCAGCAGTCGCCACTGTGTAATATTCCATTTGTTTGACATTATCATTCAGTTCCCCATCTTGGAAAGAGTGTCGTGGACACTGGCTCCGCTGCGCTGCCTCAGACACCTTTCTCTGAGCCCTGAGGTTTTTGTTCTCTCCTTTGACCACTGTTCCCAGCTCCTCTCTCCCTCCCCACTCTCTTCTTCCTTCTCCCCTCTCCCCCTTCCCCCCACCTCTCCTTCCCTACTCAGAACATTTACTGTTGAGATTAAAAACTTTTTCTCTGGAGAAAAGTATAAGTACTTTTCTCTTTATAACTTTCATAGATTAATTACTTCCTCTTTTGTTATAAAATTTCTTGGAATGTCAAGTGTATTGAGGATCACAAGCTGTTTAATTTCCTTCTGTCTCAAAGAATTAAGATTCCCAGCAGACTTCAGACTTCTTCACTACTTACTCTCTGCTTTGGAAAAATTTAACTCTTCTCAAGTAGTTGAGTGATGATTCAGCAATTCTCATAGAAAGTAAGTCCAATATTTTTAAAACCCATACTTTAAGCATAAAATGTTTTCCACCTTCCTTCCAAATGTGATATGAAAAGATACTTTTGAAACTATCATTCTCTTTCTTCAAATAAAATTATAATGTCATGTAAGTTTTTTGTATTTCTCCCTTCTGGTAACTAAACACACATTTATCTGTAATACAAATAGCTTCATACCTTTAGTTACAAATATAATCATAGTTCTTTTATTTTTAAAATTAATTTATTTGGTCCTTAAAAGGCACATTAGCAGGAAGACCTACCTCCTAATTGTCTAAAAGCTCTAGGGACTCCTGTAGAAGGCTTACTCCATTTTGTTTTTCACTACCATGTGCTGTTTTATTCTCCCAAATACACTGACAGACAGACTGCCATGAAGGATGACTCCATTTGATTGGTAAATTGTGAAAAGGTGCCCCACACATAAACTCCTAAGGGTGCCACTTTAAACGCTCTTTTAGTTCAAATTTCCAGCAGCTACCACCTCATAAACCTGGAATCATCATAGGTCTTTTCTTTCTGGCAACAGAGTGCATTCCCCTGGGGCTAATCCTCACATACAGAACTAATTCTCCTTCAAAGAACACTGCCCTCAGCAATCCCTAAGTGATTTCCTATTCCCCTTTGCACCTTAACATGCTGGAAATTCTGGGAAGTGCACGCACGCACGCATACACACGCATACACACACATTTAATTGCTGGTGGGACAATATCTTTGATGGAATATCTCATTTGTAGATGGCATGATATATGTGTACATATGTATGTGTAATACAATGTGTTTGAATATGATCTACACTGTGTTGGTTTAATCTCATTGACTAAAAATACTCGTTAAAAGTTATATACCAGCTACTGCATAAAAATATGCAGTATTTGTATTATAATAAGGTATAATCTATTAAGGAATCAAAGAAAATATGATATTATATGGTAAGTACTGTTTCAAAGTTATGTGTATAATATAGGTATTTTAGTCAACACTCAGGATAAATTTTACAATGGAAGAGCAAGTTCAATTGAATGATGTAGCTATTAGCAGATTCTAGTCCATAATTAGGCCATGAATACATCATTCAATTCCTTTCTTTTGTCTTGGATTCCTGATATGCAGAGTTGTTTTGTGTTTGTTATTTTTTAAGTTTTATTTCTAACAGCACACATTATATTTCATGTATAGAGAAAAACGTACAATATAATGCCAATAAAATGTATTTTATAAAGCTTGAAGAAATGGACAAATTGCATTTTTGGTAATGATGGTGAAGGAACCTGTAACTTGTTTGTAGAGGTCTTTGATATAAGTTTATTCAATTTAATTACAACTTCTGGCACAATTAATGTTATACTCAATAAGATCATTTATCAATATAGTGTTGTGTGGATTTGTAATAATGAGCACTCAGAAGAAATAATCTTATTTTTTTTATATTATGTTCATACTTTTACATAACACACTCATAGTGGCAACCACAGCAGGAGCTCTAAATGATGTCAACCTTGTCTACACACTGACATTCAAATTGTTCAACAAATTTTGGCTACTATCGGACTATTTTAACACATGAAATTTAGATAAAAATTGAGAACATTGATGTTTTAATATTTTTAGTAGCAAATTATTGTTGCTTTTAAATGTTTTATTCTATTTTGGATTTTTATTATGTTTCAATCAAAAGGGGAAGAGAGAAAAATGGCAGGAAAAACAATAATTAGTTCATCAGAATTTTAATTTAGTTTTTGTAACCAAAAGTTACTCCCTGTGGCTGTTAAGTTGTTCTATGGAACTTCATCAGTTACCAAGGCCAGAAATATGGTGGAAACTGTTTAGCCCCACTCTACTTGTGTGCAGTGATGGTTGGGTGTGTCGGAATCACTACATAAACAGGTCTTCACATAAAAAACGCTCAAATGATTACATATTAATTTACCAGAACTTGATTATAATTTGAACAAAAATTTTACGAACTTCAGTGATTGTATAATGTCATATGAGTGGGATTAGGGAGGAGTTTGGGAAGAAATTAGACTAATTTTGACCTCTACAATAATTAACCTAATGTTTTGAGTTCAATAACAGTTTTAAAAATATGAGAAAAGAGATGTATTTTGCCTATTGTGGTTCTACTTGGAAATCTTAATTTGATAGATACGTATTTTGCAAGGAGAAGTCGTGCTGGGGAAAACAAGTGTTCTAGTCACAAGCACTGATTAAACAATTAGGTCGGAATGGACATGTGTATGCACCCAGTTAAAAGACAGTTTTTCTTTCTTTTTTTTTTAATGTCTACAGCACTTGGTCTTCCTAGATGGTCTCTCATCCAAGTACTAACCATGCCTGACCCTGCTTAGCTTCCAAAAACAGACAAGGTCGGGCACATTCAGAGTGGCATGGCCTTAGACTAAAGTACAGTTTTTGACAAGGTGCCAAGGTGAGCAAGTATTGAGCAACATGTTTATAGAACTTGTAATAGAGGCTCCAGGAAAAACTGATAGCAATATTTGCCCAAATTACTTTTAATTCTTTAAAATTTCTTCTTTCTTCTAAGAGGTAAATAAAGGCACCTGACATTTAATTTTTAAAGTAACAGCTACCTTGTTAAACTTCAAGTGTAAGAGTGTGGGTTTTATGTCAGTTTATACCAGTTCAGCTTTCTCCCTTTCCAATGGGAATAATTCAGAGTAAAGCTCAAAGGAAAACCAACTTCCTAAAGTACCAAGAACTATTACTCAGAACAACAACAAAAAAACCCCTGCAACATTTGGTACAAATTATTTTGCCCATCATCTTGAACCACATTAGTTTTGTTAGTATTAAAAATGAATACCTCGCCTGGCTACTAAATTGTGTCAGTTCTGCAGCTGATAGTGGTTTGGTTCCAAGATTCAGTGGCAGCTGCAAAAATAAGGAAACATCTTGTCCGTTGCCATGAGGGGATTAAAGTTTAACTCACAGCAAGCCAGCTTTATGCAGACTCTCTCAAGTTTATCATGTAAAAATCAAAGTCACATGTCTCTACATGAGTCACGTTAGCTGAAAAAATACCAGTCCAAGAAGCAGAGAAATATAACCACAGACACCATGAGACTTTCTACATTTACTGTATACTTGAAACTAATTTAAATAAATGTTTTAAAAGATGAATGAGGCATTCTCACAGAGCTGTTTCTACCATAGGACCCTGTCCCATTCCCACAACTGTTAATTGCCTTCTCATCCTTCATCAAAGGTTCTCCAAAGAGAAATGACTATGGAGCTTCTTCCAATAACATCGATCTCTCCTCCAGAGCACTGCTATCTGCACTCCTTCAGCACCCACTGCTATTCATAACCTAGACAAGTGTTATTAGAATTGTTTTGAACTCAAAATCACAGCAAGAAATCCATTTTCATCTATGACCATGCTACCCTGAATGAGCCCAATCCCATCTGATTTCGGAAGCTAAGCAGGGTCGGGCCTGATTAGTACTTGGATGGTAGACCACCTAGGAAGATCAGGTGTGCTGTAGGCATAAAATAATAAGGTATTGTAAATTGACAAGTTCCTTGCAATCTGTGATGTCACCAAGGATTGCCTTGCCAAAAAAAAAAAAAAAAATCTATTTTCATCCAGATCCAGTGCAAATACTTCATGAACAACATTCACCTTACTACATAGGATGAACTGATAATTTCTATTTTATTCTATTCTGTTTAATTTTATGGTTTCTGCAGACCACTAAATTGACTTCATTACACACAAATATGTCATGACACACAGTTTAGAAAACACTGTCAAAGTTCAGTCTTCTCATTTTCAACTGTGCTTCAGATTGCCAGGGGAATGTTTTCAATAGAAGTAGCTAGGGCTGAGAGTGGGGAAAGGAAAGTGCTACTAAAGGCAGACAGGTTTCCCCCATTGTTTACTGTGTGACCTTAGATAAGTCACTTCTGAGTTTTTTTTCCCCATGCCTGTCAAATAATAGAATCTTCCATACAGAGTTGTTGTATGCATGAAATGACAATAGCAACAAAAACACTTTGCTTTAAGTATGAACCATAGTAAGAAGGCATTGACGGTATTAACGATCTTGCAACCACACTATTTCTAGAGTTGGGTTGCATTACTGATGTCTAACAAGGAATTTTCACATATCCTAATCTGCCTTAAACTCTGTGCCTTTGTTAGAGCCCAAAGTGAATGAGAACTCAGTAGCTTCATGAATGCCTTGCCTGGCTACTACATCGGAGGTACCTAAATAAGGTGCTGAGGAGGAGACTCAGTCCTAACCTGATTTTGGCCCCTACCAAAGGTATTAATGAGGTGACCATGTTTTAACCTCTTCTTGGCCTCATGTATATGTTGGTTTTCAAAACAGGTGAGAACCCATTTTTTAAAAGGCTATTAAAACATCAAATCATAATCCTAGTTCTTTTAATTTTTAAAAGAATATAAATGAGAAATGTAAAGGGAAAAATTAGACAGTTAATTAGGAACCCCTAATATTAATCTTTTCCATTATCTTATGCCAATTTTCCTGAAGAACTGTAGTAAATTGCAGTTCACATTGTTTAAGCAAATATGTGGGCCTTTTCAGGTAATTATTTTCAATTTAGCACAATATTCTAAATCCATAGGTCCTAAAATGAACCAAATAACAAGTATTTATTGAAAAACTAAAACTAATCACAACAAATTAAGTACTATGAGGATACTAAGACATTTGAAATGTAGTTCCTTCGCATCAAGTGCTCAATCTGTTTGACAGAAGTTGTTTTAAAAGATAGTGTATTTGCTGAAACTTTAAGATATAGTAAGGTCAACAAATCAGGAGACTACTGCAATTAAAAAAGATGGATTGTTACTCTCAGTTCCCAAGCAGAGGGGAAGTGCCATGCCATGAAAAAGTGCCCAGTGGGAAGAAGCATCAGTAAGGAGGCAGGCTGAGGCGGCCGATGACCAGAGCCTTTAGCGTGGTTTGCTCGGGGAGGGACAGGTGAGGCAGCTTAAACCGATTTAGGATTAACTAATTTGTATAATTTTAGCATATTTAAGACAAAGAAGCTGTGCCTGGTTGTCTGGTACCTCACCCAGGGGTGATTAGGGCAAATGGGTAGTGGCTGGAGGGTGCGAGCTGATAAAGAAGGTGATTGGAGTGTGGGTTCCGGACTGGTTGGGTTGCGTTTGACAGGCACTCTTGTAGGTGAATTCTTTACCATCTCAAGGAACAGGCTAAACCTGGGAAGGGTGGTTACTCCAGTCAGCAAGGCCCCAGATATCACAGCATCAGAAAACAGAAAATTTAAAAGACATGGTTAATGCATAAACAACCCCAAAACTTGGTCACTATTTACAACAGAGTAGATCACTGATAACTGCATTATATACCAAAAGAATTGAAGAATTTTGAGAAATGGTTCTCATCCTTGGCTAGATATTGAAATCACCTGAGAATTATAAAAGTACTAACCTTGAGTCCCCATCCCAGATTCTGACTTGATTTGTCTAGGGTGCAGCTAAGCATCAGGTAGTTTAAGACTTCCCCATTTTAATGTGATTTTAATGTGCAGTCAGGTTAAAAACTCTGGTTTAGAGCAAGAGTAAATAGGACAGATGGGAACAGACATATAGGGATATTGAATGCTCTAAAGCTGGACAGTTTATGTCTCATCTTTTGCAAGTGAGAGAAGAGAAAAGAGGGGAGGAAAATAATAATAGAGTAAAAAATAATGGATCTAACACATATTGAGTATCTGCTACATGTTGGGTCCATTTTAGGTACTTCAAATATATTATCTAATTTTCTCCCTAGAACCATAAGAGAAAAATATAGTAGAAATTCCTTAATTTTACTAAAAGGAAACTGAAACTCAGAAAGGGTAAATGATATGCCTACAATCCAAAGCTATTATGGTGATACATTACATATCTCATCTCTTCTAAATTAGAATCTCGTTAGTTTTTAAAGAGGAAATACTATTTTCTTCCCAAGTAACCAGTATTTTCCCTGTACGATAACCCAAACACAAATGTTTTGCTTTGTATCCAACTTCAAATATTTCTTCCCTTAACCAAATACCAATTTATTAGTATTGCAGAGAAATTTGTGAACCCTTACATAGTTATATTTATAATCTTTTTCTGTCCAGCATCTCAATTTCCGTTTGGTTTTTCCCTCTCCCTATCCTGTCTGCTTACAGCTACCCTGGGAATGACAGTGTAGTCATAGAACTGGCGAGTATCCAACCTTGGTATTCTAATATTTTATCTATAATGATTGATCTAAGAGATGGTCACATGTACTAAGTCGGGCAAATCAGAGTGCTTCCATTGAGATTCCAAATGCAGATGCTGAAGAGAGAGTGTGTCTATTCCTTATGGATTGTAGGCTATAAGCACAGAGACCTGAGCTTCCTTGAGAACTTGTCTAAGACACGAGAGAATGAGACCAACAGGAAGAGAGACAAAAACACAAATAGATGTTTAGATAGATCCAAGAGATGGATAAGCTATTATTGTTTGAGCTTTTGGATTTAATCGGGCTTAAGTCCATTTCCACCCATGGACTTAACAATCATATGAGCTAATAAATTTTCCTTTTACTTAAGATGTTTTGCATTGGTTTCTGTTACTTGCAACTGTCACTTACACAATCTGATGTCTCCAAAAAGTACATATTCTTTTGGGCACAGCCTATTCAATTTAATGATGGTATACTCAAGAAGAATTGGAACTAGGGTGTACTTTTCTTCTTATATGGACAATGCCTTGCAGTGTGTAGGCTCTCCAGATCAAAGTATAAAATAAGTCTGTACTGAAACTTTAAAACCAATAATGTATAATTTTGAAATGGTCCTTTAGAGAAGATTGAGATCCCACTGGAAAATCAGTCACTCACTCAAAAACAATTACTAATCATCTGCTGTGTGTCAAAAAATGTGAAATGTTCACGGAGGCTCCAACAAAGGTAACAAGGCCCTCAAGAAGCTCAGTGAGTGTTAAGAAAATATAGACCCAAAATAATTAGTGCTATATGGTAATGAATATTTGGTAAGTTGCCAAATGAGGAGTATGAAAATATTTTAGGGCTCTGTATGTTCAAAGGAATAAGCAACAGCTATTGCATGAAGGTAGTTTGGAACAATTTTTTATTTTATTTTATTTTTTTAGAGGAAGTGTAACCTGACCTGTTCCTTGGAATGAAAAGTTTTAGAGGAGAGATAGTCTTTGCCTACAAAGAGAAAATTCCACATAATATACTTGGGCCATACCAGGAATCCAATACCAGAGGTAAAGAAGTAGAATTTAATGCAGCAGAAAAACATCTTTTTACTTGCAACCTCATATTATTATTTCTTGATCTATATTCTTTAAAATGGAAAAAGAGATTTATTAAAAATATGTTACATACTAATCTACACAGTCATGACTCTTGTCTGTCTCAATAGGGTTTTAATCTATTTAGAAATTTTAGGAAAGTAAACAAGCCATAGTTGTGCGTAATATCTGTAGGACAGGGCACTTAACCAGATTAAGGAAAGTCAGAGTAGGGTTTTGGGAAAAACTAACATCTAAACTAAAATTTTACTAAAGGCTGAGTAGCAGTTAGCAAGGATTCTGAAATGAGGAAAAAGTGTGACATGTATGTTGTAAATCGAAAGAAGGTCAGAAAGAAGGGACAACAGATGAGAATAAACTATGTAGAGAAAAAAAAGGATAGAATAGCTTTTTTTCTAAGAGCCTGAGCCTCCAGGACTCCCTGAGACACTTTCAGGGAGTCTGTGAAGTCAATTAACTTTTGTGATAATGCTAGCATATTATTTGCCTTTAAAGGCTCATTTTCTCACACATGTGCAGTGGTGTTTTCCACTGTATATTTAGAAGAGCTACATAAAGGTGAACTAATATATTCCAAATGCAAATCATGATGTCATAAAAATCATGAATTGATAAAAAGAAAAAAGATAGGCCACTTTTGTAACAGATACAAAAAAGTTTATGAATATGGTTTCAGATTACATATGAAAAATAATCTTGAAGAAACTATCATATTTTGAATTTTGATGTTGTATAAAAGAAGGATATTTGTAATGATCTAAAATAGCTATTAAAATACTTCTCCCTTTTCCAACTCTGTATATGTGTGAGACCACATTTTCTTCACATACTTCAACCAAAATAACACATCATAACAGATTGAATGCAAGAGCAGACAGTGATAATCTTGGTAACTTTTGTTCAGAGCTTTACAAGATGTTCAAACATATAAAACAATTCCACTCTTACAACTAATTTTGGGGGAGAGGAATATAGTTATCCTGCATAAGAAAATGTTTATCTGTTATTTAAAAAATTAATATTTTAATATTTTTCAGTTTTAATTTCTAATATAGTAAATATAGGCAGATATGACCCACAGAAACTCTTTAGTGTCCTTATAACTTTTAAGAGTATAAAGGGATTTTAAGACCCAAAGTTTGGGAATGATGGCTGCAATAAATGATATAGAAATTCTGTTTCATATCTCTTTAAGATCTCTTCTTTTCTTGGCCCTATGTGATCGATGAACACTCAGGAAACTCTCTCAATAAATACTAAGTCACCTCCACTTCCCTTCATTCACTGTTTCCAACTGCCCATTGTTGTAAGCCTGAATGAGTAAATGGGTCTTGCTTTCATATCACTACTAGCTAGTTGGGTCTGAATCCTCATTCTCCATTGATAATGTGTCAGAGGTAATAGCTGCTATTTTGACAATTTAAGAGAATCCTGTAAGGATCAATAAGCAACGGGATCGAACTCGCAAATATATCTATCTACTTCTCTGCCAAGGGCTCTGTCTTGATAAAAACTGAAATTGACCGGGGAGGCAGTGCTGTTTCCCTGTGGTTTGGAGTGTTTTACATTATAAAAGGTGAAACTTTAAGATAAAAACAGAATATTTTAAGGCAATAAAAGTTATGACTTGTTCTCCAACTCTGAACCAAATACTTGTGGAAAAGATTATAATGAATAATTCCTTATCTTTAGGGGAAAAAATGTCTGATTTCTTTCTTTGCTTTGAAGCTTCTGACTATTTCTGGCTGTTTGCCCTCACATTTTGATCTTTGGATAAGGATGCTGTTCCCTGGGCTCCTTTCCTTTTGAGGTCCATGAGGAATATCTGAAGGCTTTTACTGGAATTTTACATTTAACACTTGGCAACTGAAAGATTTTAGAAAAAGTGAGCATTTATTCAGACGTAAAGCTCTACAATCCTATGAAAGAAGACCGTCTTGACAGAAAGTGGAGTGGCACTGGGGGCAGACAGGGATAGCTGTGGTCAGGACACAGAGCTTGCTCTGCTTCTCGACTTCCTCCTGGCTGTGGCATCACCGTTCTTCCAGGTGCCAGTCCTCTCAGTGGGCTGAATCAAGGGAGGCTAGATCGCCCTTTGGAATGGGTACAGTCCTCTCCTTGGAACTGAGTTGAGATGACACCATTCTTTTCAGTTATAAATGATGGCAATTTTGATTCCATGTTATCAGAGAACATTCTTTTCAAATCAAATCTAGCTTTTGCCAAATTTTGATTAGAAAAAGTCTTTCTCATTCTTTTCAAATAGTATTATTTTTAAATGCTTATTTCATATTAAATTAAAATCAAACTTAGCAGAAAAGTTTTTTTATGTTGTTCTAATTTGAATTTGCTTGTCAAATCTCTTTAAAAGGATATAAAAGTATATATAATAATCTTCCAAAAATTCTTTTTCCCTGCTTGTTTCTTTGACAAAAAATGGCATGTTTATATTAATGTTATCTATTAATTTTATATTTTAAATGCATTTTTAACCTTTCAAAATGCAGTTTGAAAAATGCATTGAGAATTTTTAAAATCAATCACATAACAGCTGAAAAAAATTATGCACAATTATATATAAAATACATGAGTGCTATCTCTTGTCCACTTCAAAGTAAAACAGTTTTAGTAATAAAAAAATTTACTCTCTGCAGTTGAAGAAAAACAAAGTGAGCTGCCTCTAATAACATAAGTTATTTGTCTTCCTTCTTTGAAAATTTGATATATAAATATATGACATTTTATTAATAAGAGAGGAATTTACTGAGGGAAAATGAATTTTAAAGGGAACACAAATTTTTTTATAAGATGAGAAAATGATAGCCTTCATAACATAACACTGACTAGTTTTAATTATTTTTTTAATCTGCAGGGTACATTGAACTCCAGTAAACCAGGCTTTTAAAATGAGTTTTATTTTCATTTTGACTGAAACCATTGCACTGTAAACAAGTTCTAACTTCCAAGAAAGTTAAATTTATAAACAATAATATTCCAATTTTCACTTTTTTTAAAAACAACTGAAGGAAAAGCAACAAATATATCTCTTGTTTGGAGCCAGTAATTTCTCATATGGCTTCTCAGTAAAGGAAATGCACAAAAGGATATACTAAGGTACCATTTGTTTTAAAGAGCATTTACTTACCATTTCTCTAGCCCTATTATTTTCCTTAAGAGGTTACTGAACTGGACAAAATGTGCATAAGTCTTTGTGCTTGGTATAAAAGGCAAAATTGGAGTAGAGATTTCTGGTAGATTAGAAGAAATTCAGTGAACACACTGTCATTCATTCTATACTCAGTGAGGATAATGAGGAACACTGCTGTGTTTTCAAGAATCTATGCCATTTCAGTTGCAGTTCCTTGAAAGTTTTAAGTAAGTAGAAAAGCACTGGACCCTACATAGTTGCTCCTAGAATCTCAAAGGAGATGGTTTTTACTATAAATACTTCACATCCTATGAAAAATGTTTCCTGAAGGCATGAAATGAAGTTATTATTTATTAGAGAGATTTTTCAAAAGAGCAGCACAGCTTTCTAAATCTAAGAATCTAGACCTCCCCCTGCCCCCAGCTTCCATCCCCCTCCTCACCAGGGTTTTACATTTTTGTCAAATGTGCTGGTTGCCAAACAAAGTATTTTAGTACTACTGTCACTGCAAGCTTCATAATGACTTCCACCAATGATAGAAATACTGTAAGGATCGTATGTTTCCACATTGTGTATAGAGAGTTCCTCAAAAGGTGGCTATAGCTGTTTGCAGAGTCTAGAATTACAGGTGCAAAGATAATCTGATGTTCATTTCCTTCTAAGACATGCTGTTAGTGATGTTATCTGAATGATTTCAACATTCCATTTCACTAAAGAAGGTCTGACAAGTATTATAAGAATGAGATGACCAGTTAGGAGAAATGAACCTGATAGTGTGTCTTTATTAGGAAAATCCACATAGTTAGTAGGGTTATCTTCACAACTACCCTTAGAGCAGAATCTATGATCATCTTTATTTTCCCCAGTAGTTAAGTAACTTCATCAGTGGCAAATGGTTAAATGACTAGATAGAGCTACAGTTTGAACTTAGGTGTCAAGCTCCAGAATCTAGGCTGTATCTTATTCTAGCCTTCTCACCACACTTATCTATTCTTCAAGGCTCTGTTCAACTATGCCCTCTCTTTCTTCTCTTAGCTGATCATAATCTCTCCCTTCCAAACTTTGTAACACTATCTTTAGTCTATCTCTAACACCAACTTGCTACTTGTGTTTGTATCATTTATGTATTTATGTATTCTTTCTCAACCTAAACTGTAAGTTCATCAGAGCAGTATTCATATATAACTCATTTTCGTAGGAAAGGACACTTATGAACTTGGTGGTAGTTAATGTTTTAAAACAGCATTTTAAAGTTATTAGACTTACAAACTTTCATCAATATATTTATTCAGTCTACTAACATTTATTAGTACCCAATGATATGGTAGACCTGTTTCTAGGGTTTACAGTGATAAACCAAACTCCAGACAAATTTTTATGATATAACTAAAGGATTATAACTAAAGGATTAAATGTTCTGAGATTTCTAATCACGAGTGTTTAATTAATGCAGAATCTTATTATTAATGGTCAGTTATTAATAGAAAAGTAGTTTGCTGATCTACTTTATGTCATTATTGATGGAGTAACTCAGAAACTGTCTACTACATATGAGGAGCTTTCTGAGGAGCATTTTAGTATAAAACATAGAGGCATTATAGATAGAAAAAAATAATAATTTGTACAAGTGCAATGGACCAACAGTGAAAAGAATACAGAATTTTCTGTTGTTCAAATATGGGTAACCAGTTGGACTGAGTTTCAGAAAATATTGCAGAAAACTGGCAGAAAGCACTCCGAGACATGGAGTTCTTAAAAAAAAATGAACCAGGATCCAGTTCTGTTTCATTCATCTAGTTGATCAAATATTCTTCTCTATGGGTTCAACTTGATGGGAAAAGGTGACATTTAACATCATTACTTTCCAGGTTAATTTTTTTTTTCTTGAAGAACTTTCTTTAAGGTGCTGTCCAGACAGGACCCTGTTTATCAGACAAAATTAAACCAAATAGCCTCAAGTTGTTTTGACTGCTGATAGATGAGATTTGGAAATGACAGTCTGGAGTCACGAGAAATTGCAGTTACATTGAGTTGATTGTGATTGTGTGTGGTACACCATTTTGATTTCTTCCACTTGGTCCATCGCAATGGATAACTTCTAGCAAATTTGCAAAACAAATAAAATAATCTGACAGCTTGTAAGGATGGGAAAGGATATTGGTTCATCTCCCTAAAGACTATAGAAGGGCCAAATATTATACAAAAAAGAAATACACTGCAATTCAACACATCTCTGCCAGAAAAGGCAGCCAAAATTTTTATATTGTTCCGGGAAGAAAACGATCTTTCTGCAATTTCCATTTACTCCTTTCTTACCAAGCTCAAGACTGGACTTCACTCTACTGGAGATGGAAATGGTGTTGCAACATTTTCAGGAAGTAAAGCTTTAAACTACAAAGAAATTTCATTGCAGGAATCTCAGCCTCTCTCTTTTTTCTCAGTGGAGATCCATTGTTGTCTATAGCTCCTCTGCTCTCAGTCTTGGCTTTCTGGCTGCCTACATCATCTGCTTCTCTGTCTTATCTGACCCTTCACCACAAAACTGTGGTATTCTTTGTAATAATATGTGGGCCAAAATGAGCTCACACTAATTAACATAGAGCATGTAATTCTATAGGAATTTTATTATAATTGAGCAATAATTCTTGTATACCTATTTAAAAAATTTATCTGGAAAGCAAATTATAGTATTTTCCCAAGGCTCTTAATAACATTTTCTATATTTAGAAATTCTCTATGCTGGTGCTCTAAACTAATTAGCTTAATAGTCTTAACAAGGATAAAAGAGGTAGTGCTTTTTAAAAGTTATTTTTATTCCAAATCTGGATTTTTAAATTTTTATTTCTACTACCAATTTATTCCTTCTGTGCCATCCAAAGGCATACAAAATAATTATAGTGAAATAAATACAAAATTAAATTGAAAACCAACAATTTGCTAAATACATATTTCTTTTATCATTTTACTTTACCCCACAGCTCTTTATATGTTCATGTGTAGGTATAAAAAGCATTTAGTTCTCTTGCTCAATAGGTTACTGTGGATTATTGTCTTGGATAGATTGCCAAAGGGGATGGCTGTTCAGAGTAGGTCTCAAGGTAGAGAGGTAAAAAAGAAATTAATATTTATTTGTCTCTAAATAAATAATAAAAAGTGCTTTACACATATCCTCTTACCCAGGAATTGGTTAATATTGCCTCTTGTAAATGAACAAACTGAGTCTTCAAGAGGATAATGTAACCTGAAACACTGTTTTTAGTTTTTATCTGTTTAAATGCTACAATTCCAAACAGTGATTTATGAAATAGAAACTTTCTTCTTCATTCTACCCTTTCAAGTCACCCTCCTCCCAAACATACACACGTACATGCACAAAAAGACACACAGGTGAGCACACATACACTTAGTAAATTGTATATCTATAACACAAAGCTCAGGAAAGCCTTCTATCCTAAAATAGAAATACAGTTAAGCATCCCAACTAGTAATCCTTAATAGCACAGATTTGCTATCAATGTGATTAATCTATTATTCGCCCCTAAATGACATTTCTTCACTCACTAAGGCTAGGTCTTGTCCCTATTAATGCTTACAGTTCCATCTAGCCATCCCTACCCATCTCACACCACCAATTTCTTGAATGAGTTGGCACAGCCACATTTGACAATGTCCCTAAAGATTCCAGTATATAATAAGTCAATTAGAGCAGGCTTGGACTTGGGGAAACGAATTTGGTCACGCCATGCTACACAGTACAAGCACAGCTGTTGACAGAACAAGACGTTTGCTTTCTTTTCTTTGTTCATTGTTATTTTTCCTACAATCCAATGAACTCTTCCTTTCCTAATTAGTTTTCTGCTCAGTAGTTTATCAGCTTTGTCTTTTTCAAGCTAAATAGATCAAACAACTCTAGATTGTTGTCAAGAGACAACAAAGTTAAATCATTTGGGAGAGGGTAAAAAATAGGTCTGATTGAATCCCCACTGCGCTTTGGAGAAAACTAAAATATGTTCCTTTTTCTTTCAATTGCCTGGCTGGCTTCATTCTTCCTTTCTAGCACGATAGTAAACTACATTTTTTTTTTTTAATCAACAGTGTGGCAGTGTTTAGATAAAGCAGGGCAATCCTAGTCAGGCTTTTCCTCTCCTGGATGAAGACAAGAAAAACAGTATGTTTTGTCAGTATGAATTTTTCTCCACCAAGATAGTCCCTAGCTCGGTTCTACATAAATGTTATTAAATTCCACATTAAACAGCCTGTGTGTGTGGGTACTGAGCCCAGAAGTGCCTGACAGCTAATGAATAAACATATACTTTATTTCTAACAAGGTTTTTAAAAAAGTATGGTGACTGAATACTTTTGGCAAAAAAAAAAGACACATTTATTTTGTTTAAAAAATACATATGCTCACATGGAAACACAAGTAAACCAGGCAGAGTGTCACTCCAATTGTTGAGTTTATAAATAAGTAAATCACTCATGATTTTGCCTAAAGTATGTCAAAGGGACTCAGCTCCATTCAGTTCAGAGAAAATACTGCTGCTACATTTCTAGCTCTAAGCCCACAGTCAGAATCCTGGTGTCACTTGTCCATCTCAGGCACTCTGCAGAGTACTTATCTCTTTTCCAAACTTCAGGAATTTGTCAACACAAAGTTCAAAGCATCTTTTCCAAAATACAGCCAGTTTAACCTGAATTTGGAGAGAGAAATGTGGCTTAAAAAATCTAATAAAGACAGTAGGTATACCCAATATAGAGTTTGGAACATGTATGTATGTATGTGTGTAAGAATCCTTATTTTGCATTTGTGGGCTTACATTATTCTGCTGTTTTATGAAACATATACATGCCTAAATGAAAGGGTTTGCCTTCTTTTGGCATCATGGTGAGATGAAGAATTACTTATTACTTTTTTATCTCATGATTATTAAATATATTATCCACATTTTTAGAATTTATCTGAGACATCTGAGGTCACTGATAGTTATAGAAGCTACTTAACTCTAAATAGATAGCACAAAGTTTATACACTCAAATAGAGTATATGGAACTAATAAAACTAGAAAAGCAAGTATGATACAAATATGTATATACTATACATGGAATTTCAAAAACTAAGACCACTTTTAACTACACCACATTGCCTCCTGGTTTACGAAAGTAGGAGAAACTACTTTGGCAACTACTGCTTTTACAGATGGTTGAAACTTGCATCACCCAGAAAAGACAATGAAGCATTTGAGAGCTGAATCCCTGTAATGACGTGGACATGTTCAGAATGAAGTCCAAGGCAGTCATGGCTGATGACTGTTCTGTGGATAACTTCCTGGGCTCATCTTTGCATCATCACCTTGGCACTGGACTGTGGTTAACAACATGTCAGCTTGGAACTATAAGCCTCTTGATGAACTCTGTGCCATAGAACAAAGCCATCATTCTAAGGAGTAGTTTAGTGTGTTATAATGAACTGAAAATAGGCAGAAAGTAAAGGCAGGGAGATACAGGCACTCTGCTGGAAAGCAGGGTCATTAAAAATAATGAGCACTCTTTCACTTCCTTCTTTTTATTAACTTTCTGCAAAGGACAACCCGGCATTTTATTTTTTAGCACAGTCTCCACTTTTATAATATCCGTTAGCAGATGGCTAAAAGTTTTCCACAACATGTTCTATAATACTTAGAACCTCCCTGACAAACACTCAGGGCCTTTTCCTTTCCTTTTTTTCTCTGTACATCTTAGAAGAATTGGTTTTTGCAATAAGTGACTCTAAGCTAAACAAAAATTTGCCATCCTTCCCCACATCTAAAATATACAAAGGAAGTATTTTAGGGGAGAGTTGAAAGCACATAGCAAAGGCAAAGAAAAAGACTTTAAATACTTATCCTAAAGTGCTATGTGTTCCAGAGTTCTCTCTCGCACTGTCCCTGCAGTACTAATTCATGTCTAGGAATCTGTAGGAATGGTTTTGACGCTTAATCGTTGGCACCGTTTTGCTATCCAGAATTCTGATAGGAGAAGAGTAGGCTTAATGAACCGGATGGTTGGTAAAAGGCCAGATTTTTAGTCTTGAAGAGATTTCTAGAATGAATTATGAAAATAACTGCTCTGAGTTAGTACTTTGTTCCCTTGGAGAACTGCTGCCTCTGTGCAAATAGCAGAACTGAACTCTGATCTTTTTCCCTTGTAGTTAATAACCTAAGCCAAGCTTGTGATCAAAGGGAAGGAAGCATAACCGCGAAGAACTAGGAAAATTGTCAGCTTGATCAGAAGTCTCCGTAACCTGCGGATTAAAGTGTCCCAGGCTTCTACTAAACAGAGGGCAAAAGAGGAAGAAGATATTCAAGCACCTGTTATATGTCAGACACGTGTCAGGTCTTTATTCACACTATTTTCCATAATCCTCACACTAACTCCAAAATTTTGTCATTTTTATCCAGGAATGAGTTATAGAAAGTTAGGATTAATTTATTTATTCATTCATTCAATGACTATTTATGGCACAATATGTTCCAGGCATGGTGCTAGATGCTGGGGATACAATGATGAAGTAGTCAAGTGCTTGCCTTCGCAGAGCTCACAGTTTCATGGGAATGATAGTGCATAAGTATTTACAAGCCCAATGAGCACTACAGAAGGTCACCTTCAGGTGCTTAAGCAGGAAGAGAAAATAGAGAGATTATTTACTCAACCATCTAACACATGATTATTGGAAACCCAGTGGATTTGAAGTCTACTGCAAAATTTTAGCTTGAGAAACCAAGTGGTGTTCTTATGGAAATGTTTTATATCTGTGTTAGTACATGGACGTGTGGCTACTGAGCTTCATGTAACTGAGAGACTGAATTTTAAATTTTTATTTAAAATTTAATTTTAATAGCGACATAAGGTTAGTAGCTATTATATTTGCAGCAGAGTTTGGTTCTTCGGGGCCAAACCATTCTGAAATGTACCCCCTCTACTATTACCTTCAGAGACATTTGGGTATGAATCAGTCTAGAAAGCTTAAAGAAATTTGTTTCTCTAGAGTCATACTGAAATTCTAGTAATCTATAGGAGTCTTGTATTTCTCAATTGGCTCCAAGGAAGATATAGATGGCTTTAAGAAGCCAAGTCTAATCTAGGATCCAATTAGATTCCACCCCAAATAGACCTGGATTAATTCTTAAACCAAACTATTCTACTGAGGTTAGTCAATCTAGACATAATCTAGCTCTGGACCATTTAAGACAAGAGCAGAATTCCAAGTTCCCCAGCAACCACTCACATACAGTGGGTCCCAAGACCTGCTATAGTACCAGTTAGAGTAAGAAGTTAGAGGGCAGATTAATTTTTGGTTGTCTCAGTTATTTGTAGAGGAAGAGGATTCAAATCCTCCTCTCCCAGGGTGCACGCGCGCGCGCACGTGTGCACGCACACACACACACACCCACACACACACACCAGGCACATACACACAGATGCCTTTAGGTATTGATGTCTGTATCAGACTTGGTGAAATGAAGCAAAAGAGAGGGTGACTTAAGCCTAAATAGACATGAAACTGAAATTACATGAGGTTCTTTTGCCAAAGCACCTAACTTATTAACTGAGTTTATTTTAAATAAGAAAATTCTATCAAGTAATAAAAAAGTTAGTCCTGTCAGATATTTAATTATTCATGATAAAATTTACTACATTGTTGTTGGCTTAAGTTCCCATATTTGGTAGGATTCTTGGCCTCAGAGACATACTCTTTCAGCTCCAGACTGGGTTTTTGGGGTTTTTTTTTAATACTATACAGTGAGATGCACTTCATATTTCCTCTTAGATATGCTTTGGCTCTCTTTCTCCCTGCTTTGGATCTACTGAATGCTACCTCCTTAGCTAGCCACTTGACCTCACATCCTCTAACTATAAGATGATGCACAATATTTCTGATATTACTGCATTGTATTACTCACTCAAGCCATTACTGACAGTCTACTGCCTCCAGGCCTATCATGGGATCTGGCAGCCATATCAGGAAACAACAGGAATTAGACTCACAATTATCTCTTGCTTTATTCTTAAGGAAAGGAATCAGACCATTAAAAATATGATACATATGGTATTTTAGTATGCTAGCTAGTTGCCAATTATCCTCTCAAAAATTGGTCTTAAGCAAGCACTCTTCAAAAGAAAATTGGCTTGGGGCATGACTGACCTCAGATCATTTCATGATATAATAGTAATACAAGCCTTCATTTATTGAAAGCAAATAATGCGCTAAAATATTTATCACATAGTCACCATTATTATGTTCAGTTTTAACAAAAATTAGTAAAAAAGAAGAAACAATTCTTGCTTTTCAAGTGAAGAAGCATAGCTTCTCTGAGCCTAAACAGCTACTGAAAGACCATACAGTTTGGAAGTCACAAACCCACCTAACTATATAGTTTGTGTTATTTCCAGTTCTTCATTTTCTCTTCCTATAAGTAAGGTCCCTGGGGACGGGAGCTGGGCGGGGGGTGGGCGGGGGGTGGGGTGGGAGAGAAACACAGTGGAGCAAGGTAGGAAATAATGCCAAGTGTTCTAACTCTAACTTTATCAGGTTAGTAGAAAGTGATAAAATGTTTGCCTTTTGATGTATGTTTCTTACCTTTATCTAGCATGATACGAAGCCTCAGTGAGTGTTTACTCAATAAAATAAACTTTAAAAAATCTATTCTTAAAATATTCACTTGAAATACATTTTTGAGTGTGTATCATTTGCAAACATTGTCTGAAGCACTGGAACACTGAGGAGAACAAGAAAGACAAGGTCCTTGCCTATGAGGGCTCATATTCTAGCCCAGCAAAGTAAAAAGTAAGCACAGCAACGAACAATATAATTCCAGGTGGTGCTGAGGGATATAAAAAAAAAATAGAATACACTGATGTGACCTGATGCTCTAGAGCAGGTGTCCCAAATGCCTGGGCCAGAGACTGGTAGTGGTCCGTGGCCTCTTAGGACCAGGCTACACAGCAAGAGGTAAGCCCTGGTGAGTGAGTGAAGCTTCGTCTGTATTTGCAGCTGCTCCCCAGAATTAGCAGCACTGTCTCAGCTCCACCTCAGATCACTGGATTTTAGATTCTCATAGGAGCACAGGTCTCTGGTACCAAAAATGTTGGGGACTACTGCTCTAGAGTGACTGTAAAGGGCAGGAGCACAAATTTAGACTGGCTCTTTAATCTGAGATGAATGCCAACAAGAAACCATCAAGATTTATGAGGAGAGTAGGTCAAAGGGAACACCATATTGCATGAGCAGTATAGAAAGGGAGGAATCAAAGATTTATCTTGGAGTTTGGTCTTTACTATTTATTGAGATTGGAAGACTTGGAAGAAGCAAATTGTGTGAGGAGAAATCAAGAGTTATATTTAATTTCCAAAAAGCATTTCTATAATGTTTACTATTACCAGGTAGACTCAAATAAACAATCTTAATTCTGGTGAATTTATATAAAGATTTTATACATTTAGTGAACCCACCAAATATTTCCATTTGAAACAAAGAATACAAAAATGTTTATAACTTTTCTTTTAAAATTAGCTTTATTTTTTACCAATTTTAATAAAGAAAAACATTAATCTTTTAGAAATATCATTTCTACTTTTTCAGATTCTCTAGAATATTTTTTAAAAACTACTCAACTGTGTTTCTAAACATATTTCTAAAAGAAAGTTTGTGTTCAATCAAAATTCCATTTTCTGTTGGATGTACTCAAAAAAAGTAGATAAAAAGTTATAACAAAAAAAAAAAACACCTTTTTTACCCCCATTGGCCTATGTTCCATGGGTAAGATTATTAATTAGTAAATTTTTTCATTTAAAAATGCTATGATTTATAAAGTCAGTTCTGGAAGAAACAATATCATAGTTACATTATTACAATCCAATAATTGCTACAAAGGTGACAAGAAAGAATCATCTATCCTTTGTCCAAGTGGAGTAAATCTCTTAACCCACTCTTGGAAGAAAAAAGCTTCCTTTAGTAAGCACATTTTAGGGTTGTGGGAAAAGAATTCTGGGCCAATATAGATCCACCTCAGATCATCGGACTTTTTTTTTAAAAAAAAACATAATCTGCCACATAACTTAATCTTCTCCAGGTAAATGTATCTTTAGAGAGAGAAAAAAAAAAGAAAGCATTGGCCTCTGATCTCCCTTGATGTTCTGTTGATGTCTATCAAAGTAACTTTGCTCTTCTAGTTTTAGGACTACTTCAGAACATCTGAATATAGTAGAGTTTTAAAGGGGCGTTGACTTTTTAAGTCATTATTTGTTACCTTAAAACTATTCCAAAAAATTATTTGACATTTATGAACCTAATTATCTACATATTTAGAGAGATATTAATTTCTTTGTCAGAGTTCTGATATTTGTATAGACAGAATAGCTGGCAATTGACTGCATTTTATTCTTTAATTAGTATTATGTAATACTATCCTCTTAAGGTATATCATTTTATATAAATTTGCTTTGCTATTGTAACTTTTATGTACTTGGAGATTATTTTAGCTCATATAGATACAAATTTAATTGAATATAAAGTATATCTTAACTAGTTTCTTAACCTAGTGACTTAATCTCTGTACGTTGCTAGTCATACTGATTTCATTTAAAGATAATTAAAAATCTAAATAATTAAAAATGTGAAGCCTGCATAACTTGGTCAATTTCTGCTGACTAGTAATTATAACAATTAAAAATATAAATTAGTTAATAACAGTGGCCTAGGTAAATTCTAATTTCCCTTCTATACTTAGATATAGATGCGAGCCATTGTTTATAGAGCTTGATGAGTTCTCCTTATTATCCTAATTGTGAAAGCAGTAGAATATGAAAATTACTAGAAAAACTTCCTACTGATAAACTATGTACATAAAACATCAAGTGAGTGGATATATTCTTCTATGTCATTAATCAGTTGATTAAACTCCTAAAATGCAAACTGACATGGCTGATTCCATCTTTTAAGCCTCCAAAGAATCATTTACATTGTCAATAATGTAGCCAAGATAACAAATGAATATTCTTTATATTTCCTTTTAAAAGCCTGAAAGCTTTTAGTTATCCTTGCAAAGATCCCAGATTATAGCCTATCTATAATACTATTTATAATAATATCATTAGAATTCCAAAGCAAAACCTAGGGTTGTTGAATGGCTCAGTATGCAATGCAATAATAGATGAGTTTTCCAGACTACAGTTCTAAGAAAGAAAACCTGTTGGAAAAGAAAAGAAGGGAAGGATTTCAAGTATGGTTTGTTTTCTTTTTTAACTTGGCTTTTCTATACTCCTTTTTCTAAGATGCCATTTGTACACACAAATCACTTGAGTTTATTTTTAAAACCCACACAGAGAGATATTGTTTTGTTGTGGTTATATCCTAGTCAGTAGAAGCTCAAAGCTTCCCATTGTGAAAGGAAATGAAGGCTGGCTGGGTCTTTAAGAGGCCTCTATATACACGTGGCTCCTTTCATCTCAGGCTTGTAATTGCTGTGATTTAGCCTCAAGCTTATTTCCAAAGGTAGCCTACTGAGAAAATCCTCCAGTATCTAAACCAAGATACATTAAAGAAGGTTAGTGCCACAAATGAAGCAAAGTTTGCATTTATATTAACAAGCAAAAGGACAAAGTCATTTTCTTTCCTCATCTGAAGCTCTTTTAGTTGTACCAATATGCTTTATTGCTGATGTCATTCTAAAACTAGGAGATCCAACGCACTTCGATAAAATGCAACAATACATCAATACAGATCAGATCTCAATGATTCCAAATGATTTTTTTTTCTTTTAAAGTACATATACCTGTAGAATGTTGTACTGTCTAATCATGTGGCAGATTATGTTCTTTTAGCAGTTCCTGTTTGGATGTCTGTGTTGGCGCAGAATGCCCTTCCCAAGGCCCTAACATATGCTACGGACATATTTTTTCTTCTATTATGGGACTGTGTCTCTAATCTGAGTTCCTTCTCCCAAAGGACAGAGGATTGTCTTCCTTCTTAATACTTTTGCAACATTGTTCTAGTATAGTGTTACTGTTTAGCAACCTGGCTTTCAGCGTAGGTTAAACTATGAATTCCATGAGGGCGGAGACAGTCTTGTTATGTCTGCATCCTTTGTGCACAGCATATGGTAGACCTGAATCAGTATTTGATGAATTGAAGAGTCATGTCCTAAACATACATCCAAATTTAAGTTCAGAAAATGGGTAACTGTATAGCTGGCTCTAATGTCCTCTAATGACACATTTTCTGCACTTAGCACTATCAGGTGAGTACAAACTTGTCTACTCTGAATAGGGAATTTAACCACTTCAGAAGTGTAGATGTTTCTCAGAAAGCAAAGAAGAAACTAATAACTAAAGGAAGTGGACTAGAAAAGAAGGGAGAAAATAATATTATTAAACAAAATACAGTAATGTGACAAATTTTAATAAACTCACTGTAAACTATCATTTTTGGAATACTTTGTGAGGATAACAGATTTCCCCATTCACCTTTATCTGTCCATTCACTAAATCTGCAAATTGCCTAGAAAATGATTAAAATCTTTGGGTTATCTGAAAGAGAGTATTTTGTCTTTATTTATAGCTACATATTTTAAACACCTATATGGGAGATTACTACCCTTGCACGATGGTCTCTCTATTTCTATAATTTCATGTAATTAAACATATTTAACAACTAAAAAAAATAATGTAGCAATGAACTGAAATTTTTTTAAAAAAATTAAATTCTTCTTATTTTATGAATAAACTAGGATATAGATAACAGAATTGCTTATCAAGTGATATCAGCTATAGTGCCCATAGTTCATCAAAATATTCTAATAATTTCAAACCATTTGTTAAATTTTGGGAAATATTGGTATACTCTCTTGTTTGATGCTATAGTTATTAGTTAAAAGATTGGATATATGGAACCATTAAATTGATAGTATTAGGTTTATGCTGCTACTTTGTTGCTGCCAGTAAGAGGATGGGTACGCTGGTCTAGGTTCAGACAGACTGCACTTCAACTGCACCACCATCACTGTTTTCACTATGTGAAATTTGCCTGTGTGAATGCTGGGCCACTGCAGAGCAGGAGATGTGCACTGCAGATTCTCAGTCATTGTTTATTTCAATCTACTCTATAGCTATCTCCCCACTCCCAGGCCCCATTATGCATCTCATTAAGTAAGATATGAGTTTAGTATTTTAAATCATTTACTGTATAGTATGTAAGCCTTATATTTCAATATTTTAATGGCCAGTATTTGTAGTGGTGCTTGCCAGCTAAATATTAGACCTGATTAGACTATTCTAGTCTTTATAGATCACCAGACTAGACTATGAAAGTCTAATCTCTTAAATTAGCCAGTCATTTAGAGCTTACATCATAATTTCTGGAAACTTGCCTTGACACTCATGAACATGAAATGAGAAGGCAAAATAAATAACTACTTACACTGTCTAATTTTCATGAATCGAATACAAATGATCATTTAGTACAAATCGAGCACTGAGTATATTTTATTTCATTCAATCCTTGTATAGATTCTGTTTTGAAGTATCATCATCATTATATTATAAGTGGGAAAGCTCAATTAGAGAGAAGTTATTCAAATTGTCCAAGCACCAGGACTTTGAAAATGGAAAAGACAATTCAATCCTCTAATATATCATTAGAGTCTGTACTTTTAACCATCACACTATACTATCTTTCTATTAAGTAAATAACTGATATATTTTCTCTAAATGACCAATCTCATGGAATGAAATGAATAGAACTTTGGTTTGAATTCTGGTTTCATCACTTACTAACTGAACCTTTAGCAAAATTATCTTAACCATTGTTGACTTCAATTTTCTCAACCTTAAATTGGAAAGAGTAAAACCTTCATTGAAACAGTTGTTATAACAATTAAGTAACAAAAATAAAATGCTTACTATTGTACTGGAACATAGCAAGTCTTTGAGGAACGTCAATTGTGCACTTTATGCCTCTCATCAGCACTACGAGGGTAATGGCCATATCTGGTTGACTGCCATAATTAGAGTAATAATCATACTCACTAACGACTACACATATATAACACTTATAATGTAGCAGGCATGTTCTCAATCTTTTACTTACATTAATTCATTCAATTCTTTCAAATACCTTCAAAACACACAAGATCGGTACTATTATCATACCCATTATATAGGTGAAGAAAGAGGAGACAGAAAATTAGGTTACTTGCTCCAGGTCACCCACAGAGAGCAAGTAATTAAGCCTAGGTTTTCACAGAGGCAGCCTGACTCCAGAATTTGTGTTGTTAGCCACTATGTTCATTCTTGTCATTTAGGAGGGTTTCAATAAATATCTGTAGGGGAATGCATAATTCCTGAAATCCCACAATTAATATATTTTTAATTAGCTTTAAACTTTCTGATCGCCAAGAAATATGAAACCTAATGGTAGACTGCTATAATTTTTAACTTGAACTTTTGTGATTGTTTATTGATCCTATATGGATAATATATTTGATAGGAGAAAGAAATTTACAAACTGCAGAAAAGACTATAGAAAAGACCCAGTTAAAAAGCCATACTAAACATGAGACTTCAAATTTGGATTCTAATCCCATTAGCCTCCTGAGACTCTAACATTTATTATGTATTAAGGCTCAGATACAGTTGTTTAATGAAAAAAAACTACACACTCTTCCTTCTAAAATCAGAATAAATGGCAAAAATAGTATTTCTTATTAGATATTTACAAAAGTTTTCAGCAAATGGATAAAATAAAACACAAGGCAGAAAATAATTCAGTTGTGATTCATCTTTCGGTCTACATTGTCTCAAGGATGCATCAGATATAATTAATAATTAAAAAATAACATGTGACTCAAAAATGATCTTTGATTAAAAAAATACTTTGACTACTTCATCTCAGGTGTCTTCCAATTTACTGTCAGCTTAGAATTTGTTCATATATCATTGTACAAGCAGGCCGTCTGAAAGCTGTTAGACACAAATACTAATAAACAGTTCTTAAAAATAAAAATTAATTTTTAGTACTATTGTTTAATCTCCATTATTTCTTCTGAGGGTTTACATGAAAATGTTCAAGGCAAACTTCTAAATATCTCCAATGATTTTTAAGAGATAAATCTTCCTTGGTGAGATTTATTTTCTCTCTTTTATTGATATTACCAGTGAAATAAGTCCATGCAATGAATTTGTTACTATATTTTCTCAAATTTACTGTATTGGGAAACTATACACTTGGCAAATAGAAATAGGTTTAACTATATTATCCTGTATGGTGTTAAAATTTTCCTTGAGACCTAAGAGGTTGCTTAATGACCAAAGTCACATCAATAGTAATTTCTGAGGGTAAGGGTCTTCTAAAGCCTTCTCACTCAATGCCTGAAGTATTAGCTGCTACATTTACAGCCAAACATCAGACTATCCAAAAAGTATTTTGTGGAAAAGGGGAGGATCTGAAGACTGCCAAGCCTTAACATCCTAACAACTTGAGAGTTGGCATACATTGATTTTTAAAGCAAAAGTTTTTAAGGAGAGATGTAGGAAGTGTTGTTTCTTTAGGTCTAATTTTGAATTCCTGGGTCAAGACTATCATCTTAAACTTGTTTCATAGTTCACAAATGAGAACCCAAGTACAATCTATTTTGAGCTTCAGAAATGCTCTCAAGTGAGAAATTCAGAATTTTTCAAGAAAGACCATAAATCATACAATGGTAAGATCATGGGTTCTGGAGTCAGACAGTTTTGGGATAAGTCCTGCCTCTATCTTTACTGAATATCTCTTCTTGTGTCCTCATCTTTAAAGGGTGGCTGTTGTAAAGATTAAATGAAGGAGCACACATAAAGTACTTAGCACAGTGCCTGGCCAAAAAATCTGCCCCCAAATCTTCCATTTGCCAGCTGTCCGACATTGGGCAATGATTCACTTTACTATGCCTCAACTTTAATTCTTATGTAAAAATTAAAAACATAATACAAATTTTGAAGGTTTATTATGGGAATTAAGAAACATGCAAAATTTCTGATATTTAGAAAGCACAATAAATGGTAATTGTAATTAGCATTAAGTAAGTCTCAGTTCTGCAACATATGTATAATGTATTATCTTTAAATTTTACTCTATAATTTTTTTAAAAGCTGTTGGCAAGGCTGAAATGCAGCAGGGATAAATAACTTAATTTGTACCTCTACAATGTTGACATGTATTTAAATGAGGGAAGTAAAATAAATCCCATAATTGTAGTTTAAATTTGTCGGATGCAATCAGTACAGTCCCAGACTAGGAGCTGTTTTTGAAGGTCAGCCATCCAACGATTTCTTTAATAGTATCCTCAGAAATTATACATTATAAAAGAGGCATAAACTCTTTCTTTAGGGTTCTGAGTTAGTCAAGCAGAGCACTTTATGATTTGAAAAGCAATTTTCATATTTGTATATTCTCAATGTTCCCTTTGACCCTTTTGATTTTTTCCCCTTGCTTTTGTCTCTTTGAACTATGGTCAAATTTACAATGATTCACATTGTTGTCCCAGTAAAGGAAAATTTTTTAAAGTCTTTCTTGTCTTCTCTTGGTATTACTACTATTCAAAATAACACTGTTCGGCAATGAGCAGCATCTGATCATGAGAAACTATTTTTAAAAGCTTGCTATTTTGTTAAAGACTATAGAAAAAATTATTAAAATTTTGATGGAAAAATAAAAAGCCTATCTATGTTCTCCCCAAACTTAAACAAACAAAATATATGTACAAACTGCAAGCTGGTATGGTTTCATTATCAGTCCCTTTGTAGAAACAAGGTGGCCATAGCAGTTCCAGATCTTTCATGTCTGTCCCATAAAAGTGTACCCAATGCACAAAGTCCCTATATCCATTAGGATCAGGGCTTCATTGAGTCACATGCTTATTCCTGAACTTGAGCTAGAGGGAAGGACTTTGCTCATTGTTTTAGCCCTAGGTGACAACTTCATCCTTAACTGGGTCCATCAAACCATATGGTTGAAGAGTAGGAAAGAATTAGATCTTTATGCCCAAACCAGGGATGACTGCCAGACAAGGAATAAGGGCCCCAGAATGGCCAACAATCAATTTCTATCATTGGGCATTCATACTATTTACAAAAGCAATTTGAATTTCTTTCCTGCGACTAGATGGTCAATTTCTGAGTGCAGGGTTCCCATCGTAGTCCCTGACATGCAAGAGGCATTCAAACAGTGCTTTTGCTGGCTTCATTCCTCTTTGTTTTCTTCTCAACACAGGAGCCAAAGTAATCTTTTAAGGGTTTACGTTAGACTAGATCAATCTCAGTGCCTTTCTAGTTCATGCCAAATAAAAGTCAAACTTATTGAAAATGACCTAAAGAGCCCTTCACAATCTGGTATCACCATTATCTCTCTGTCCTCATGCCCTGCTATCTCTCTATCTTGTGCTCTGCTCTAGCCAGGCTCACTTTCTCACTGTTCCTCCAAAATGCCTGCTACTGGTGCCCCTCTGCCTGGAGTGCTCTTCCCTCAGACAGGCAAGAGGCTCATCCCTTTTTTTTTCCCGGCAGGTAGTTATTCAAATTTCCTCTAGTAAACGCTTCCCTGGCCAGCCTATTTCTGCTGAATCTGCCCATGAGCTCCTATACCCTCTTCTCTCTTTAGCCTTTACTACCATCTAAAATACCTATGTTATTTATTCTTTTTTATTTTTTGTTCTGTTCCTATCACTAAACTATATACACTATTAGATCAGGGGTTTTGGATGTCTTACTCGATGAGTACCCCTAGCATCAGAATAGTGTCCAGCAGAAATGGATGCTCAATAAATATTTACTGAATGAATAGATGATGTTCCACTTCTTTCAGTCATCCTTCAGGACTTAGTGTAAAATGTTCCCTTGTGCTCCCTGCCCTGGGAAAAGTGAGGCAGTCCTATTCTGTATTTCAATAGCACTTTGGGCCTCATTACACAGATGCTATTATCCTCACTCACTTTTATTTCCCCACTGCCTAGCACGGACGGTACGCTCAAAAAATAAGTAAATGAAGTTAAGTGAATGATCAATGTCCTGAGTATGACACAGTGAATGATCAAGAAAGATTTCAGGAAATCTTACATTGTACCAAATCATCACTTATTCCAGAGAGAAAAATAGGCCCATAAGTAATCAAATTTAATTATGTAATTTTTTCTGGCTATAACATTATGACACTCATGAGAAGCTAGCTAGGTATTCACTCTGATGAGCCTATTCCAAATTAAACAAAAGATTGAAACTTTCTTTAGCCATTCATATTTTCTATTTTTCTTTTAATGCTTTCCCCCAACACTCACACACACACAAAACTTGAGACAGTTTATCATCCGGTACAGCATATTACAGCAATATATTCATTAACATGAACATATTAACAGAAATTACAAGACTTCTAAGTATCTGTTTCTTTCATAAAGTATTCTATGGTGTGGAATAAGAGGCAGAAGCTTGATATAACACAGGAGAGGGTGAGAGAGAAGAGGGAAAGAATCCCAGAGGCAATGTAGCTACACAGACCCTTGGGGCCCCACTTGGCCCACTCTACCCTGCTAGCATCCGGCATGACTCAGTGTGAAGGCTCCTTAGAGGACTTGGCTAACGTTATTTCCTGACCCAGTCAGACTTGGCTCAACGAGCAGAATAGGCCAGAGCCTGCTGAACAGCCCATTAGCAGATTCAACAGTCAGGAACCAGGGAAAGGGAAAGAGGAAATAAGGCAAGAATAGAAACCTGTTAAAAAAACATTAATTCCACTTAAGTGTCATTCTTTATCAACAGAGCTTATTTAAAGTCTTGGGAAAGATTTGAAATTCTCAAAAGGATTTTCAGTGCTGAACACTCTTTCACACCCCATATAAACCCAGAGTAATGTTAAATTTCTAACAATTATGAACCCAAAGATGTTAAAACATCAAAACTTCCCCCCAAAATGAAAGTCCAAAGTGATTTGACACTATTAATCTAGTCTACCAAGATTATATGGGTGACTTGAAGATATTGTTTGTTTGTTCGGATATCTGACTTATTTTGTAGAGGAAAAATATATTTATAAATGTGAAAGAAATTGGGACAAAAGTCAGATACACATGGAATCACACTGAGAAACACAGGTAGGTAGCTCAGAATATCAACCTCCAATGCTATTTTCAAAAGCTTCTAATTATTGATTTTTAAAAATTATATTACTATATGCTTAGAGTATTATAAATTTTTATAATAATAATAATAATAATAATAATAATAATAATAATAATACAGCTGATACAGAGTGCTTACTACATGCCAAACAAGAAATTTTAAAAGGTTTTAGATATTCAGTTTAATCCTCATGACGGTTTTATAATGTAGGTATATTACTACTAGTCTTATTTATACAGACAAACAAGTGGAAGTACAGAGAATTTAAGTAGGTCTCATACAGTTAGCAGCTTGCAGAGCCATTATCTAAATCCACTCTTTTTGGCTCTTGAGACCATATTAGATACTTCACTGTACTTCTCCTCAGGGAATAATAGGCAATTTTAGCAATCACTGGGTCCTTCCAGTTTGAAGACTAAGTAATTCTTGGGTTGGAAGGTGAGAATTCTGCTTAAGCATTCAAAGCATATTCCTCATCCTTTAAAAGGAGCTAAATCTTGGTAAGTTGTTGCATGTTGGAAGTACGTTGGAACATCTGTTTCCTCCTAAATTTCCATTCTCCGATGACTTGTTACTCTTAGTCATTCTTGGTCTTGGCTCTTAATCATACTTCAGACTGCGATCTATGTTCTAATCTGCTTTTGGATCCTCCTATCCTATAAGAAAAATAATTTAGCTTTACACTTCTAACATGGCTTATCTCAGAAAAAGTTGAGGATTTGCTTTTATCATACAAACTGAGGGTTGGTTAGCCCTGATTTTTTATTTCATGCTGTTCTGTTCTGCAGCTGGGATAAAACAGTTTGGAGGCCTATAATGAATTTGAATATTGACAATTCTATATACAAGTACACCACCTGCTAGAGCATATAATGTCTTGAATACACATTTTTCCTCATGGGCTATGACCAAGATTGCTTATCTTTAGAAAAATTGCAAGTGAAGACTTCTTAAAATGATTAAATGCATCCTTAGGATCTTTGCAAATATTCTTAAAAAGTTATAATTTTGCACCAGGTATTCACAACATACAATTTGGCAAATGTTATCCTTTGGCTATTTAAACTTAGCTGAATTGTAGGCTGGAGATTTATTCAGGTTCTACTGCCATATATTATCCTAAACCAGCCATGGAATAGTTGGAGGAGATTAAGTAAGCACCATTGTCAGCTTTCTTTGTGTCTCAGCCATGATTTCATGAGCAACATCATGAGTTACTAAAGGGTAGACAGGATTCTCATTCATTGGTCTCTATCCAGATTTAGCTAAAAGCTTGAAAGATAATTATGATTTTGCTTTTGGAATTAATTTAACAAATGTTAGTTAAGTATAAATTATGCAGTAGGTGTGGTAAGCTACAGTGATATAAGAACAAGTAATCATCATCATCATCGTTAATATTTTTACTTCTTTTATTGCTAAGCTCTGTGCCAAGCCCTAGAGACTTATTTATTTCATTTGATCCTCACAATAGGATAATTATATTATGAATTTTTTTTAACATCTCATTTTATAATGAGGAAACTGAAGTACAGTAGTAAATTGTTCAAAGTCACTCAGTTAATATCTGCAGGAGCTGGATTCAAATTCTGACTTCCACGTAAATTCAGGGTCCTCATTTTGACAGCTTTTTGCGCGCGCGCACACACACACACACACACACACACACACACACACACACATTTTTAGAACAGGGATAAGATATATGTGCAAATAATTTTAGTATTGTTTTTGCTTAGTCTTAACCCATGAATTTTGAAAATCCCTCTTATATAGGTATTCTTCAGCTACATCAATGTGGGTGGGCTGAGAAGGTTGTGCTCTACAAAGTCCAAAGTTCAGCCAAGCTAGAGTGGTATCTCCATATTGAGCAATATTAAAAACATTCCTCCTGGGTTGTTATAAAGCAGCAGAACTAATAGAAAACATCCATGACCACGTGACCTTGAATTTTTTATGATAATTTCTGATGACTGGAGCCACAAAGTAAAAGAAACAATGGCTGGTTTTTTTTTTTTTTGCCATTGTAAATGCTGAAGTTAGAGTTACATATTCTTCTCCCATCACTGTTTTAGAATTAGTGGTTTACAACAGAGTGCCATCATAATTTAAAGTTTTACCTAAGAGACAGGTGAACTACCAGGCAATAATGTCCTTCATTGACTAAACCTGACCAAAGACTCAGGCTCCTGTGAGTCTTTTCTGACTAGGCCCCAACTTGGACTGTCCTTGGCCTGCTGTTCAGTATTAGCAAGAATTCTCTGAGTCAGTTTAATGAAAATCCTCCACTCTTCCTATCTTATCACTCTGGCCTACCATTAGCAAAAATCATGTCAGGCCCAGTTAGCCAGAATCTCATTTTCTCATCATGATTTTCAAGCCACTCACATCACCCTGCTCTTTGATTATAAATCTCCACTTGTCTTTCCTGTATTCAGAGTTGAATCACATCTTGCTCCCCTATTGCAAAACCCCCAGTGTGATAGTTCCTCTTGAAAAAATTTCTTACCATTTTTAACAAGCATCCTGAAAATTTTTTCAACATTTTTAATGACTTTTTTTCTGTTTCATTAAAAGCATCTATTGGAATCAACAGATATTTGTGAGTTTTTGATTAATAACAGATATACCATCTGTTTTTGCAGAATTTAACTTCAAGCCATTACTCTTTTGAGTATTTGCAAAAAACAAAATAACAAAATAAATTGACTTAGAAATACTGATTCAGTAGAATTATGGATGCTCCTAGATTTACAATGGGGTTATGTCTTGACAAACCCATCATAAATCAAAGTTATCGTAAGTAGAAAATGCATTTAATACTACATTATAGAATACTGGCTATTTACCCTTGTAATCCTGCAGCTTATTGCTAGCTGCAGGTCACTGCCATAGCCCATTGCCCAGCATCATGAGCATCTTACTACCTATTACTAGCCCAGGAAAAAAATCAAAACTCAAAATTACAAGTACAATTTCTACTGAATATGTATCATATTGCACCATTGTAAAGCTGAAAAATAATATGTTGAATGACCATAAGTAAGGGACTGTTTGTAAAGTGTGTAAATCTGCTTAGACATTTTATAAATATGTGGCCTGAAACCTCTTGAGTCCTAGAATGAGGCTTGCAAATGAACTCATAATCATTTTCAGTTTTCTTTGATAGAGAAATAATACTCAGTATTGTAAAAAATATTTGTCTCTAAATAAATTAATTAAAATCAAGTAAAAGAGCTAAATAGCTTTAGTTTAAAAAAGAAACAAGAAACAAGTAATCAGTAATCATTTGGAGTCAGATCAATAGTAACCTTAAATTATTTTTCTTAAATATGTCACTGTTGAAGGAAAGTAGTTTAAAATCTTTTTAATATAAAAAATTTTCACATATTAAAATTTTAGAAAGCTGTATTTCACTCTAGAAAATGAGATTAACTATGCTTAAATGAAAAAGTACTATTTCCTGTTTACTTGATTTTCATGTTTTTTGTTTTTCTCACTTTGATCTGTTATAACCAGATGGACCAAACCCAGAGAATGTAGACCAGTTGAATTGTTAACATTCTACCCTCCAGCCTTAATTTTATCATTCTGATCATTCATACAAGTGTCCTAAGCCACATTAAAATTATTACCTGGGGGGCATTTCTAACTGCTAATAAGATAAACAGGATGTGTTAGTTGTAATTTGAAAATGCTTGCATAACTAAACTAGGATTTCTGGCAGTTTACCAAACTTTTTTTAGACTTCCATCCTCCTTACTCTCCTCCTCTTTTTTTCAACAACTTCATTGTTAAGAGCAAACTCATTCTATATAAACTCTCTCTAAACTCTACTTTTAATGCTGGCATAAGTTGGTCAGACCTCTCTCACAACAATAATTTTCTTATGAGTGAGTCCAACTTTCACGATAGAGAGCTATAAGTAGATTTTTTTCCAGGTAAGCAAAGGATACAGAAGAAACATTCCAAATGATGTATAACTTTCTGACACTATGATTTCATTTTTTATAATTATGAAAAAAATCAAACATCAGACATAAAGAATAATGATCATCCATGTACCCGCAACCCAAATTTATCAAATGTTGGCATTTTTGCCATAATTTTTAAAAATCTTTTTTTAAATAGTGTTTCATATTACTGAATTTCACAGTGTATACTTTCCTCAGCTGACTTTCTTTCCTTCCCAGATGTAACCATTATCTTAAATTAATAGTTTATTGTATTCATAAATATATTAAACTTTCATCACAAATATGTTTGTTAACAATATATTATATCTTTTCTATGTTTTAAAAATCTTTTATGTATATATAATTTTTAAAATTGATGTTTCACAGAACATCAACATCAAACAAGGCCATTTTGTGACTGAAAGATCAGAACAAAAAACAGGGTACCATGTAATCATGTCTGAATATAGACAAACAACAAAAATGACCAAACATCTATTTATCCTGGCTAATATGAGTGACTGCTTCTTCTTTACCAATTATAGATTTAAATTTATTTAATACTTTCCTCTTTCTACATAAGCTTCAACAAAATAATCATACGATTACCCCACTTCCCGACAACATCCAGTTCAGAGCAAGGCAACACTTTATACATTCTCTCCCAAATCACCTACACAAGCCCAAATCCATAACAATTTCTTTCTGACTCCTCTCACTGAGGTGCCTCACAGTTCACTACACTGAGTGTTCTTCCTCAGTGCAACAAAAAACCCAAACTGTTCAACCTATGTATGTTCCTGGTGGCTAGTGGCTAGAGAACACTAACACTAATAGGGTCGAATACTTTTTCACATGTACCAGTGAAGGTTTTCATTGATTCTGTCTCCAGGGTACTCAGAGGGGGCCAAAGCTTTCTATCTTCTTATATTTTTCGAATTGTTAGTTTGTGCCTCTCAACCACGTTTCTACCACATTGGTTTCCGTTTTGTTACTTATATTTTATTTTCTCTCTATAAAACCTTTGTAGATTGTACTTTTATATTTTTATAAAAGTTATAAAATTTATTTTATATAGTCATGTTTATTGATTTTTTATGGTTTGTGACCTGTATGACCTAAGTAATTTTTTCTTATATAAAGGTCACATATACATATATATATATTTTTCTATTTCTATTCTATTTCTAATATTAAAGTTTTGCTTTTCTTTTTTACACTTCAGCCACGAATATCCTAGAATTTATTTTTTGTATGGTAAGAGTTATTCACGTATTTCATTTTTCCCAACTTGGATAATGAACTATTATGATAAAATATCTTAAAGTCTTTCCTTTCCCCATCCATTTATAAAGCTATGCCTGACATTTATCAAGTTCCCAAAGATGTAAAAATTTTGTCCATGATTCTATCTCAGCCCAATGTTTTGTCTATCCCTGCATCAATATATATTGTTTTAATTACTATTGTACCCTATTCTTTTAAGTCACAATACTTATTGTTGGTAATTAACTATGTTATTCTGCAATGTCTAACTTCCCTCATTAGATGGTATGGTCTATATGGTAGGCTCAGTGTTTTGCACAGAGCCTAACACACAGTAGGGACTCAATATACATTTGTTAAATAAATAGGTAAATGACTGGAATAAATTAGTACTAGAATATAACCATAATACCAAATCAAATGATCTTTCTTTTACTGCCTGTTGCTTCCTGCATGTTCCATTTTAACTCTTTTAATTTGGGCAGATTATTGGGCTTCCATAAAGGTCTTCTTAATTAACCACTTTCTTTTTTTTTGCTGTTCCTCGGGGTTGGGGGTGGGGAGAATGGCAAGTCCGTTCTTATTGCTTTATTTGGATCTCAGCCCACCTCTATGTTATCAAGCAGATATATTTAAATTATCATGCAAGTGAAGATTTTCTTGGTGTTTTTGTATTTTATATCCTTCAAATTTTCTTCCAATAGTTGCATCGACATTTCTCTTTTTTTTTCATAACAATAATCTTAATAGTAAATGCTTATAGAGTGAGTACTATAGGCCAGGGTCTGATCTGTAAGTACTTCGTCTGAGTTCATCCAATCCTTCAAATATCTGTGAGGTATGTGCTCTTACAGCTGTTTAAAGATGAGAAAACTAAGGCACAGAGAGTTTAAGCAGCTTTCTTAAGGTCAATCAGCTATTATGTGGTTAAAACAGGATTTAAACTCAGGCAGTCTTGGTTTAGGACTCATGCTTTTGGGGAAGTAGAGAATCCAAATGTCTGTGTTTATAGCTTATCTTATAAAATATTGTGAATTCTATATTTTGCATTGTACTTCTAATCATTTTATTTTTATAAGGATAATTTATTAATTACATAGGGGGATACTCAGGGATGGATTTTGCTTCATTTGTGGAAACTGTAGAGGCTTGGCCCTTCCTAGCCTGCATAGAAATCCTAAAGGAAGAAAGATCTCTCGTTTAGCATCTGTATATTAAAAAGTATTACACTCACACTGGCACAGATACATATTATATTTTTTTTACTCTGAGATATCTGTTTTCTTCAGAATCAGATGTTCTCAAGTGTTCAACTAGAAAGCTTCCTTTTGTATTCTATGGGCTGGGAGCTGTCCTATGAGATCAAGAGAGGAATCAACAAACACCACTAACTCTCCTGACTGACTTGCCCTCCATTAGCACTGCTTTGAATCTCTTTTAGGTAATTTTTTTTTTTTTACCTGCTCTTACGGTCTTTGTATGCATGAGAATTGAGATTGGTTCACGTTTCATAATTCTCTGTTTTAAAGCATATATTCCCTTAATCAAATTGTAGTCTTTTCTTTCTACCCATAACTGCCCCATAGCTATTAGAGACTCTATCAGAAAGAGTGGGTTCCCAATGGTTTGTCCTTCAGAAAAATTTAAATTTCACATTTCCCATTCAGTTGGGATTCCTCATAGTCTCTGGACAATATTATCCCTGTGCTATTATGTATTTATTTTCTTTCAGACACCTTTACTGTAATGTAATGGGGTTGAGGAGAAAGGTAAGTTAAATACATACATTCTACTTGCCATTTGAACTGGCAGTCAGAAATAATTTATGAGTTCTTGAGAAATATTTCAAATTTCCCTTGATATGTTACATGACTTTTACAGGTATAGAAAAATTAATTTATAAATAAATACTCTAAACAGAGTCATTGACTATAGCATAACTGTAAGTAGACCAAAGATCATGAACTAGGTAGTATTGTGCAGGTTTTTTTGACTTCTCACTTGCTGGTGATATATTCTGCCACTTGCTCTTATTTGCATATTTCATGGTGCAATCGGTTCTCTAAGGTAGTGTGATTTTTTTTTCCCCAGGGAAGGTGAAACAAAGGACAACGGTTTTCTAAAAATATACTAATATAGTAATACTTATTTTTAAAAAACCTGCCCATAGCTTTTAATATAGTTAGTTTGATCTATCAACTGCAAGCCAAAGTCTGGGAAATTATTTTTTAATAACTTTTTTATCGATTGTAAAGTGTTTAATGTTCATTAGAGAAAATAGAGGAACACATTCAAGCATAATGGATGAAATAAAAATAAATATGTCTTTTAATTGTATCATAAAAAATGAGAAACTTCTTGAATCTCTTCTTGGCTTGTGACTTATAAAATGTTTAATAATGGAACCAAGAAAGGTATCAAACATTTTGTTCATCAGACCTTAATAATGATTAGTCAGTAAATTGCCTTCCCAGCGCACACAGAAAGCTGCCCTAATGAAGAATTCTTCCAAGGCATAATTTAGGGCCTAAAGGATTTGACAAAATCTTTTGCAACTATTTTTTCATATATGTTCTCTTTATTTTTTTGGTGGGGAGAGGTCAAAATAGGGATTCTTCAGCCATTCTGTACTGACTCTAAAAGTCAGCAATTCCAAACCTGGTTTGTCTGTATTTTTTTTCTTTTTGTTTGTGCAAGTGAAACTTGAAAAATGCATGTGGGTTTCAAAACTCCTGCTGCGCCAGCCACGATTTGCCATAAAAGGGGGAACATTTATTTGTGTATATGAAGTCCTGGACAGCAGTACTTGGTCAGACGTGAGACAGATGTATGTATGCACAGCTGTTTGTGTTTAAGGACAGAATACAGACATAAATAAGGTTAGATATCCTTGGTTTGATGCTAGAATATTTTCATACACCATATTCAAAGGAATATCTGTCATAACTGAAAACAAGGAGAAATTTATCAGAAACAGAGCACAGACCCCTTCCCCAGAGCCAGGATAAACAAAACCAATATGGGCCTATCAAACTATGGTCTTGTAAAATAAACTTCACTGTGCAAAAAAATACCCCACTTTATTTATTCATAAAAACATTGTCAGATATTTCCCCAAAGTCAGATAGTACTGTCTTCTATAAAATTCAAGAGTAGAGGTAGACTTTTCTGACTCGTCTATTACTATCAGGATTGTTATTATGTTTAATGCTAATAACACTAGAAAAGAATGCTTCATAAAAAAGTACCATTGCTGTCTTTTCCATTAAGCTTCGTGCCCTGGCTAAGGCAGACTAGTAACTCTTTTCTTTCCTACAAAAAAAAAGTTTATACTGAAACAATACTGCCACTTCTATCGCACATTTCAATGATAAAATGATTCCCAGAAAGGTCTTTTTCTCCACATGATACCAAAAGCACAGAATAAAAAATGACAAATCTGAGACCCAAGGTCACAGAAATTTCTAGAGTCTTATAATTTGTTTTATTGCTATGATGACCCAGAAGTTCTAGGAGTACCTCAGAAAAAAGGCTAACTGGGAATTTTGCTAATTCCTTTACTTATTTATTTTTATTCTAATTCTTTAGTCAATTCGATTAAAAAAATCATTTGCATTATGTGCTATCTAGATTAAATAATTTATTTGTAAATTAAAATTTATTTGAATAATTTTTTCTAATAGATGGTATAAATATATACTCATTTTTGCATTATCTCCGCCAAAATTTTCACAACTCAAACCCTCCCTTCCTTCTCCCCAGGTCTTCCCTCCAAGAAAACCCCTATAAAAGTTCAGAGTGGGCCTTCAAAGTAACTACATACTTGGTTTAGAAGGTACTCTTGTTTTGACGAAAATCCTAATACAACTCCTTTAAAGGGTTTGTTTAAAAGAATGTAAGACACAGAGATATCCATAAGACTGAAATGCTACACTTTATTTACATAAGTTTGGACTTTGAAGAAGTGTTTTGTTTTGTTTTCTTGTCAACCCCATAAATCATATTGAGAATCATGGGTGACTTACAGTGTTCAGGACCTGAAGAAGACAATTTAGAGTAGTCTGTTCTTTTAACCCCCACTTTGGTAACTTGGCCATTATTAGTTGAAGTCATATAATGAAAATAGAGGACTAAAATATAGAATTTGCTGTTATAATCTCTGCCTATATAATTAAGTATTCCACACTGTGTCCAAAAGTAAATACAATTATTAATATTTTATAGGCCTTCAAACATTTTTAAATCTTTTTGATACATACACTGTATGTAGCACTTATTTAACATAATTTTTAGAATCACATATTTTTTGTCATTATATATACAGAGAAATATAACAGGAAAACAATAGAAATAGAAAAAAATTATGAAGTTATGAAAAATCCTGTTTATTCTCATAAACTCGAAATTAATACATAAAGTAGTGTTACTAAGAAGTTTATACTATAAAACAAAATGTGTTTTTTATTGCAATGGATATATATGGTAGCATGATAATTTGGAGGGGAAAAGTACCCTAAAGAGCTATATACTTTCAAGAGGAAGCTTATCAAATTAAATTATATTTTGTATAAACTTCTTTAGAGTGTCTGTTCATTTTCTGATTTGATTATTTTATTCTCAATCTATTTTCATTCAGAGTATTGTATCAAGGACAAAGACTGAAGGCTGCTTGCAGAGAAACAGAATTTGCAAATTTACGAGGTAAAACACTATTGCAAATCACAGGAAAAATCATGCCAAATATGATGATGCAAAGGTTTTTCCCAGCACCTGCTTAGAGCCATGCCCATTCTCACCAGCATAACACGTACAACACTGGATGCCAAAGGCTTATTTTCTTGTCTGCTCTGATCCCACCCCTTTTGGACTGTGAGCTCCACAAGAGAAGACGGTAACATATCTTAAGTCATTCTGTTATGTTCAAGACTTGGACAATATTAGTTTAGTAGAAAAAATAGCCTGTTCTCTCACATGGAAAATAAGAACATGTCATATTCCATCTGTTGGTGTCACCACACTCAAAAGGGTTCCATGTGAAGCCCTTAGGCTCAGGCAGTCTCAAATTTTTGATATCACAAGAGCATCATCACTCCATCCTGCTTCCATAAGCATGTCACAAATAGATTCTCTTTTGGTCCCCTCACCCATATTGTTCCACCCTACTACGTGGGCTCATGCTAGTGCATCCACACATGTCCACCCCTCCCCTCACACATACATACCATTCACTCTAAGGTTTATAAGTCATCGAGTAAAATAACTAGATTAGATACAGACTTCTCCCCACTGGGCATGAGTAGCCTCTCTGAAGCCCACCCATTCTTACATTTGTCTCTAGGATCCTGTTAAGGGGCTGCTTCCTTGTTACAACCCCTAAGTGGCTTAGTTACCCAGCTCCTGGCCAATGAAGTGGAAGTGTGGTGGGAGACAATGATCAAGAGCCATGTCTACTGAAATATTCCAGGTATATAGAAAATTATAGATAATAATATAATGAATATCTATAATCACTACCTAGCCTTATTAAATCTCAACATTTTGCCATATTTGCTTCAGATCTATTTTAAAACATAGGATATGGTTAAGCTCCTTACGTCATCCACTTTGAATCCATTTTATCCCCTGCCCATGACATATATGAAGGTTAATACTAATCCACATTTGTTGGGTGTTGTTCCTTTGCATGGTTTTGTACCTTTTGTATATCTGAATACCTACATAAACATTGTGTAATATTAACTTGCTTGTTTTACACACATCTTGTTATCATATTTTATATTTAATTCTATAATTCTTTTTCTTTCAACATCACATTTTTATAAATGTTGGTTTTGAGTTTCAATGTTTATGCTCAGAAGTGTATAAATAGAGCCTAAGATGTGTTTTTTATAATGTTTATGCATTCTAGAAGGACTATTTTCATTGTAAATAACTGAAACTTTTCCCTAAACATTGCACAGAAATATAAAAGCAATTCAAAAGTATGTCTTATCACAAAATTGCCAAATTAAACTCCATATTTGCTCATTATATGATGGGGAATTTTCTCAAAAAGGAACAAATAAGTTTACATATTATACTATATGACACATTTTTTCCTTATAAGATAACTAGATTCTGGATAACTGCAAATGTTAAACAGAATAATTTATAAAAAAGAGTTTTTTCAAGAAAAGTGATTTTGTTAAGCAAATGGGAAAAAGAGAAGCTAAAAATATACAAACGCATTTATGCTAATAATTTTTGGAATAAAAAATATTGACAATATTAACTTTAATTATTAAAATGCTCTCTGACACAGAAAAGTATAATGAACTTAGTTCATATGGAATACTGTCTAATATTATTTCTTTAAATAAGGAAGCAAATTCCTTAGATTTCTTAAATCAGTTGTAAGACTTAAAGCCACAAGAGGGAGTCTTGAGTGAAAAATCCATAGATTCATATACTTTGTGAATCTATCCTTAAATTAGTGATACAATGATAGTAAATAACCAAACGAGGAGAAAGTGGTGAACAGAAGGTAGAGTATTGAATCAGGTGTTTTATATATTTCAGTAATGTACTGTCTAAAGACACTGTCACTTTTTAACAACAACAATATTCATTAACTATCTTTGATTTGTAATGTATTATTAACAATAGCAATATCAGTAAAAGCTACATGTTATTTAACTTTTAATATATGCCACATACTACATAGAGTACTGTACATAGAAGATTATATTACATAATAAATGTTTAATTTTTTAATAATTCAGTAAGGTAAGTTTTTGTGAGTTTTTTGTTTGGTTGTTTTTTTAGTTTGTTAGCTTTTTGTTGTTGGTGTTTCATCTTAGAATTTAGAAAATTGAAATTTAGAAAGGCGAAGAAAATTTTCCAAGGTCATTCAATTAATAAGTAACAGATTCATATGCAGATCTATCTGATTTTAAAGTAGGGTTGTCAAATTTAACAATACAGATATAGGACAGTTATTTTGAATTTCAGATAAACAACAAATAATTTTCAATATATAAGTCCCATGCAATATTTGGAATATATTTAGTGTACACACACACACACACACACACACACACACACACACATACACTAAAATTATTTTTTGTTTGTCTGAAATTTATATTTATCTGGCTTTCCCACATTTTCACTGGCAGCCCTACTCTAAAGTTGATCTAGCATCTTAACTCTCTGCTATTCTGACTCTCAAGAACTAGGAAGGGGACCACTGTTTTTCTGGACAAGGGAAGGTTAGTAATAATCATCTAGTTGCCCCTTCAGCATTACCCAATAGCTCGATGGTTCTTAAGTTTTACTGGGTGTAAATATCATCTAAGGTGCTTATTGGAAATTCACATTCTCCACCAGAATTTCTGGCTAGGCATACAAGTGTACATTTTTAACAAGCACTCCAGATGTTTCTGATGTAGGCAGTTCTTGGCTTGTTCTCTGAGAAATAGTGAAATAGCTGTCCTACTCAAGAAAAATGTTATAATGTTGGAAAAATGTGTTAGAAAAAGTAAAATTATTTAAGAGGCAATGTGAGCTCTCCTATGAAATCTGACTAAACTTATTAGGAATGTAATCTGGAAAAATATAAGCTGAGGAAAGATCCAATTCAGTTTCATGTTGTCCTGATACCCATAGGTCAATAATATATATTTTAAATGGAATAACCAATTAAACTCAATGTGAATTTGATAGTCTACTACTGTTCTTCTGGACACTGGTCATTGGATTTAAGACTGAGTCCTTGAACATGCTTTACACATCAAATTTTAATATTCCCTTTTCTCCACTGCTAAGTTATTCATTTCCATGTAAAGCCTACTATAATTATTCAGGCTGGCCATTCAGGGCAGAGATGATTCAATCGTTCTGAACTTCTTCCAGATTTTGAAAGTATGTACTGATCTTTAGATATTTCATGAAGATTAAGAACTTAAAATGAGAATCAATTTAAGTAAATCCATGCAACTAAATGTTTTCCTGCTAAACGCTGTAAAAGAGCTCAAAGCCCAGGAAATCTTAAAAAGATATAATTAAATTACTTTGAGATGTAACCTCTCCACATTCTTTTAAATGTTGCCTGTAGACATTTTCATATCCACATTGTTAACCATTACAATATATTTCCTCACTTTAAATAGACAGTAATTTTTAAAATCTTGTCATTTCAGTATTTCGATAACAATGAGAGCCAGAATTGGAGGAAAAGTGTTAAACATGGAGAGGAAAGAACAAATACTAAAGACATTTTGATGGTAGAATCTGTTGCCTTTTTAATTTAGTCTTCACAAAAACACTATATGATAGATATAATTACCCTATTTTATAGATGGGGAAACTGAAGTTCAGAGAGTTAAAGTTATTTTTATAATGTTATATAGCTAACAAGCAGGAGACTCATAACTTGAACTTTGTGTGTTTGAACTTAAAGACTAAGTTCTTTTTTCTAATGATACCATTTTCATTAATTTTTCAAATGTGAGTTGGAAGAATAATTTTGCATAAGAAGTGATACAGAACCAGCTTACAGAGAACTAAAGTAATTTGCTTATGAAGATATCATCAAGGAAAATGTATAGATTTTAGAAAAGAACCAAAAAACAAGCTCATGGGGTATTTGGTAGATTTATCCATGTGTCTAGAATTCTTTAGTTTCAATAGATACATGGTTTAAGAATGCTGAAATTAAGCATTACAAGAGATCAAAGCAGAACAACAATACTCTAGTGCAGACACACAGTTGGTAGTAATAACATTGAAAATGTATAAAATTTCCTTTAGTATTTAAATACATTATTGAGGACCTTCTGCAGTCACATGTTTTCACAATCCTTATACCCATACATGATGGTTAGAATTATCAACAGTGTCTACACATGTAAAGAAAATAAAAAAGCTTGATTTGAATATTCTACCTACTAAGTCACTAGCTTCGTGATTAGGGCAATAGAACCTACTCATTTGAAGCTCATCTGAAAAATAAAGATTTTAAAAAATTAGTTCAAATTTTCAGAATGACAGTTGGGAAATATGTGTCAAAATGTAAAAAATGAATATCCATTTATACAACAATTTCACACTAAGAAATTTTCCTAAAAAGTTAAGCATGACAACAATCCCCCAAAATGAATATTAGTGTGAAAATTTATTAACCCAAGGGACAAAATCAAACCAATTTAAAAGTAATCCATCCTAAAGGATTTTAAAAATGGACTATCTGATAAAACAAAGCATAATAATCTATCAAAGTTGGGGTAGGGTGGTGCAAGGTCACAATGGGAAAGCCACATGCCATATATTGTGAATCAACAGTAATTTGGGGATGAGGGATAAAGCACAGAAAAATTGAAGGATTAGCACAGTGAGAAGCTGGAACCTGAGTTTAAGAATAACCTAGGCACTTTAGCAAAATGAATACATAATATAAAATGTGAACTTGTTTGCTTTGCTATATAGTTTTCTCTATCTCCGCAAATCTTCAGTGCCTTGCACAAATGACAGACTTCTTAACAGCACCAATGGAAGCCAAAAGAGTCTCACTAAAGCAATTCTAAACAAAGCTTTCAAGCATAGAAAAGATGATCCCAGATAGAATATTGGAATGCAAAAAAAAAAGCACTTGAGATATTGGTAAATATGTAGGTAAGTCATAAAACTATAACAATATGCTTAATTTATGGATAATAAAACAGGATAGAAAAAATCTTTGGAAGATGGTGATATAAGCTAATAATTGAGTTTTGCCTATTAATTTCAAACATACATGAAAGTTATGAAAATTAATTATATGTTAAGCCATTAAGATAGCATCACCAAATTTTAAAGGATTAATATCCCACATACTTCATTTGTTAACCTTGGTGCAATTTAGAAATCACTGACCTCAGAAACGAAAAGAGTGGAACTGAGAATCAGGGACACAGAGAAGAAAACAAAATGAAATAATCCAAGAAGTGAAAGCAGACTAGTAATGATATTATGAGGAATATGTATAATTGAACTCTCAATTCTTGTGATTCATGAAAATATAAAGAAACATTAAATTCAAAAGAAATTAGATAGGAATAAGAATTTAAGAAATTTCTTTTTTAATGAGACCTTTCTTGACCACCCTATTTAAACTGCAATTTAAATCCTCTGTCAACCACAGTCTGCTATTCATCTTGTTCTAGTTTTCATCATGTCCTTTTTCTTCTTCTCTTTTATTTTCTAGGGACAGAGTTTCTGCTAGTTTTTCATACTGAGTGCCTTGAATACTATAGTAGTCACATAGTAGACAATAAATAGTACCTAGTACAAAGCAAGCACTCAATGAAAATTTTTTAAAAACGTTTGGTCATGGAGTAGGGTTAGTAAGAGAACGATGATGGACCTGGGTTTATATTTTTAAAAATATATATGGGAAATGCTAATTCTTATTTAAATGCTCATGGAGTGGATCTTCTACAGAGGAAGAAATTGAAGAAGTGTGAATTAGAGATCAGCAATGGAGTGCAGTACCTGAGAAATCAGAGGTGGTGGGACCTCTCTTTCATGGGAAAGAAGTGGCCTTTGAATAGAAAAGGGAAACTTGCCTTAATAATAATAATAAAAAAACAACTATGTAGCTACATGTGAGTGTATATGTTTAACTGGCGTGAGAATGAAGGGCAGGAAAGTGAAGGACCAAATTGCCAATTGTGTCTTGAAAATAAAAAATTTACATGGTGAAGATTAGATGTGAAGCCTACTTGTGGTCTTCAAATAAACTTTGTAAAATGCTATAGAAAAAAAAAGTAAAAACACAAACAAAATAACATTTTTCTTTAAGCAGCCTTTCCAATGGAAGATAAACAGAGAATGATTCTCTAGATTTGAGGGGAGATTAGTGCAAGAGCTAATTCATCTACCCAGCGCTGAGAATTCATTCCTTGGGGAACTCAAATGTAATTATATTGGTGCCAACTTAGAGTTGGTCTGGAATTCATTCTTGCCATGGTAGGGATGATGTGTCACAGAGAAGCAGCAATAATATGGTTACAAAATGAATACCTCAAATACCTCAGGCTCAAGAAACTGGATTTCTTCAGTTGCCACCCAACAAGACAAAACTCATAATGAATGTAAGACAATCTATTTTCATCTTTAATGATATATTTGAATGAGTTTTGGAATATGAAGGTTTTATCATCATAATGATCATTCCATGTTAATCATTTCAATATTTTTGGATGAAACTTAGATCTTAGCTGGCTAAAATCCAAGTAATGTAGTTGTTAGAAATTTCAAACACAATCATTCAGTTCTTAAAAAAATTGAAAAAAAGGTAAATGACCCATTTTGTAAAAACGTGTGAATTTCTCTTCAAAAAGAAGTTACTAAAAGGAACCATTTATGAGACAGGTAATTCCTCATAGATGTGACTCCACAACTGAGAAATTAGAGACCCTCTACCCTCTACCTGGAAAAGCTTCCCACATGGAAGAGCCCTAAGGAGAAAGGGTAGGAGAAAAGCTAAAAGAGAAATGTCTAAAAAATCCTACTCACCCCCAGGGAAAGAGATATTTCAAAGTACAAATTCATCTCCCCAAAAAGAAGTCTAAAATTACTCTATGTTTATTTTTTTTTCCATTCCAGAGGTGTTAAAACAGAACTCGGCAAAAATTTGAAAACCTGTGTGCTGGAGGGTTTGGAGGATGAGAGTGGAACAAAGCTGGGTTTTTAAAAATATGCACAAAATATTTCTGAAATTATTACTGTATTGGAAAAATACCTTATAAATTACAGAATTAAATTGGAAGCAGAATGAAGTAATTAAATGTTTGTAGGTCCTTATATACTCTATTTATAAAAAGTTTTCCTTCAACTTTTTATTAATAAACTAATTTTTGAGAAACAGAGTAAGTAGAAGAAAAATACTTTTTTTTTGTTTTGAACATTTTTGCTCTTTCTGAGTACGAAGTACATGTTCCTACATTTTTGCTGTACTTCGTCAATATAGAGCTAGTAGGGCTTAAAGGATCTCCTTACCTCCTGATAGTCTGAGTTTTTGAGGTGTTTAAAATCAATAAAATTGCATATGCAAGCAAAGGTTAATTTTATCATGCTCATTCACTTCAGTTTATTCATAACATATTCATTTTGATTTCTTTATAGTTGTGAAAAAGCATAGATGTGGGACACTAAAGATACCGACAATGGCTAAATCACATATGAAAATAGAACTTTGATCCATAACCTTTAGTAACCAGCCCAAGTAACCAACCCATTACCTACTGCAACCAGGCCAGCTAACTCTAAGTCAGACTTGTAAGACTGTCAGATTGTTATCCATAGCTAGTAGTCCAGGAAGTCAACAATAACTTCTAAAACATTTGGCCCCAAATGGACAGGACTTGATTAATAGCTGACTTAATTCTCTAATTTTTGTCTTCACTTTTAACTTAGGACCAACCAGAGAAAGTCCAATATGCACGCCTAATCAATTACATAGGTCACCCACTTCTAGTTTGCCTGCCTTCAGTTTCCCTGTGCCAACAGCCTCCAATCAGGGCATACCTGAAGCCTTCCCCTTTCTCACTAAAAGCTTTCTCACTCTTGTTGCCTGCTTTTGAGTCTCTGCCAAGACATAAATGACAGTAGCTGACTCTCTTGCCATATAGTAAGCTTGGAGTAAAGAGCCTTTGCTTGTTCACATTTGGTCGTTCTTTGTTCATTTCCACAATTTCTGTTATCATTTCCACTCCAACCAGTTCAAACAGCACCTGCTCTTTCTTCAATAGGGCCTTTGTACCTCATTCTATCTGTGTGGAAGTCTCTCTCTTCCCTCCCCTCCACATCTAGTTAACTACTACTCACACTTTAGATTTCAGGTTCACAGCCCCTTCTACAGGGTTTCAACTAGGTCAAATCAATGTAAGTAGGTCAGATTCTTCTAGCACCAAACATTTCTCCTTTTAAGATATAAAAATTATTTGAATCAAATTAATATCTATCTCTCCTACTACATTTTAAGGTTCCCACAAGCAAGAACTGTGCATTTTGCTCACCATGGTATTCTGAGATCTTAGTGTCCACATAGTTGGTGCTCAATAAATATCTGCTGACTTGACAAATAAAACAGTGATTCCTACACTACTACTTTGTAAAAGAAATATGCCATTTAATAATATAGTTTAGGAATGACTGACCACAGGAGTCACTAATCTTTCTGAACCATTCACCTTTTATGTAAGGCCTTGTATATTCAGTCTCATTGGAAATTTTCCCACTCTTTCCCCTTGACCTTCATGAGAATCTTCATATTTTCTTAGGTATTAGATAAACTCTTTGTTTCTTTTAAGATTCTGGTATAAATGGTAGTGCCTCAAACAACTTTCATGACTCAAGACAGGGGCCCTCTGTGGCCCCAGTTCCTTGTCTATACTTCTGTACCTTTTGCTATAATTATTTATATCTTATCCCCTTCAGATACTGAACTCCTCAAAATAAAAACCTATATACTATTTATCTTTGCAAAAAGGAATCACCACATGGTTGAGTAAATTACTGAGCCACAACAAATGATTGGTTTTACTGTGTGCTAACCAGGTATCAATAGATCATACATTTATTCCAATTATTCTCACAATAACTCTGTGAATTAAATACTATTATCTTTCTTTTGTGGGTGAAAAAGATCCTACTCCAAATTCTGCAATCTGAATTCTACTCTATTAAATATAGACTCTACATTCAATTCAGTGATCTAAAGTGCTAGTCTTGTCTAATTTTTTTCTTTCTCATTTGTTCCTGAAATTCACCTTTATTGTCTCCAGACATAATGTTTAGGGTGTAAACATAAGATCATAAACTAAAATATTTAATCCTATGTCATCTTCTATGTCTACATTAATAAATTGCTTAAAATATAGTTATTTTAAAAGTTGCATGATTTTTTAAAAACATAAAATGCCATTCCTTAAAATTTTAATTCCTAAAAGAATATATTTACGTTTAGAACATATACACAAAATATTGCATTTTAATCCTTTTCATATTCTTCTGTTTTTATTTAGAAAGTTTTGCTAGGCAGTAAATTATTCTCATATTTATTTGTCTAATTTCTTTATATAACTAGGTTTCTAGACATTTCTATGATAAGTTAAGTCCTGAGAGGTGATTTAACATTACAGAACATCAAAGCTCATTGCTGACATTAATGTGATGAAATAAAAAGCAGTAACGTTTGAACTGTTCTCAGAGTGCTATTTGCAAAATATAAAATACTCATTAAATGTAACCTAGAGTTTATAAATTGATTTATGTCAACACATGAACCAAACACTACCATTTACTGTTACATGCTTTTTATTAAACACATCATGGGATCAAAATGGCAGTTAGAATACTTTATTCTTTTATATTAAATGGAAACATGAAGCTGTTGCCTGTATTTAAGAAGGTAATAACAGGCATTTTGCATTTCTTTTCTAAGCATGCTACATCATCTAGAGCTCAACTAGTATTTCCTACTAAAAATAGACCTCAGTATGAAAAGGAAAGAGGCAAGGAAGAAACAACAGTTCTTTCCTCTTACAGAAAATTACATTTCTTGGGTTCCCTTGTTCTAAGTAAAATGAAAAACATATAGATTTTATATCCTTTCCCTTAAATCTTGGAATATCAAAGGTACGCTTTAACTCTCCTGATTACTCACTTTCTTAGCATAGAGAAATTTATTTATATATATTTTCATTGATGTAGCTTTTTAACATCTGGTAAAGGCTATAAAGAGATAGTTTATATAATCCTAAAGGAAAATAGACTGAGAATAAACTAGGACTGTATTCACTAGCCAGAAATGTGAATGCCAGACAAAGCCACCTTGGTGATATTTTCCCTTTTTCTTCTTCTTTTTTTTTTCTATTTCTCATTCTTCTCCCCCATGATTAGAACTAAAGTCAAAGATCATGCATCTGCATATGTACAGTATATAGCATTGGCACAAACTGTATGCTGTCCTGAAGTCAAGAATAATGAGATGTTATTTTGGTTTCTACTTAATACTACTATTAAGTAAACTGCCTTGGTAATGACTGGGCCACTCTGCCCAATGTTCATGTTTTAACATTTTCATTGTTGAAAATAATAAAATAGAAAAACATTGGAGGATGGAGGGATGCAAAGAAGGTGATGTAAGAAAACTTCTGAAATCTTAACTAGGAATATATTTTTTAAAACAGAGTGTTTTGCTTGACTCAAGCAGACTTTGTGATTTTAAAATTAAAATTCATATCCCTAATTTTATCAAATCTAAAATGTCAATCGTTTACAAGATATATTCTGATTTCAGAGTTGTTAAAATATGAAAACAAATATATTTTAGAAATTATGTAAATTATGTAAATGGATTTCTGAGTTCTTTCAGCAAGACAAAATATTTTACCACATCGAGGCTGGGAAACCCAACGGCAGCAATAGTTTGTCAAGTAGTAGCTACTGCATTTGGTTTCCATTCCTCACTTTCCCCCCTCCCTTCCTCCCTCCCTTCCTTTTTCTGTCATTAATTCCATACATATTCATTTAGAGTCTACTAAGAGCAAGGCACCATCCTAGGTTATTCTAAGAAGATGTGTGTGCTCATGTGTGTACTTATACATTTTTTAAAATTCTTCTAATCCTATTCTTATCTCATAGTCTTAGCTCTTGCATTTCTCTTAATTCTCTTTATTTCTCTATTTCTCCTCTTCCATCATCTTGATGTTTCCTTTCCACTTAGCTTGGAGCCAAGAGAGATGATCTGACTTCCAGTTTCTGCAGCTACCTCTCCTCCTGCATACTGTTATTTGTCTACCATGTGTACTCTACAAAATGTAATTTCAAATTAATGCTACACTTATTATTTTTCTGTATGCACGTAGAGAACATCACATAAATATTTAAACTGGAACTTCTACAAACTCAGAGCACTAACATGACTGAACCCTCATTGCTGCCTGGCAATCATGAAACTTGTGTCTAATCAGCAAACTTTTTCATTTTTCTTAGTAATAAGTAGCTCTCTATAGTTTAAGATTTCTCTAGAGACTAAGTGATTACCCTGAAGTGCATGGTAAGATCCCAAAGATGGCTTGGAGAGAATAGAAGTGAAATTCTCTAGAATAGCACCATCTGTAAGAAATATAATGTGTGACAGATATAATTCTAAATTTTCTAGTAACTACATTCAAAAAGTAAGACAAAACAGATGAAATTTGATAATATATTTTATTTAACCCAATATATCTAAAATATTATTATTTTAATGTATAATCAAGATAAAAATATATATAATACAGAACAGTAATGAGGCATTTTACACTCATTTTTCATATTAAGTCTTTGCAATCAGGAGTGCATTTTATACTTAGCACATCACAGTTAGAGCTAGCCACATTTCTAATGCTCAATAGCCACATGTGACTAGTGGTTCTACACTGGACAAAGCAGGTCTTGAGCTAAGGAGGTCAGAGAATGGTAAAGTTTGAGGATGAGATGTGTTCACTACATTGCTGCTAAAATCTCCTTGGATCTTGATGGAACTCAGGTATCATAAAGAAAACTGTGAATCAGATATCAAAGATTTTGATGACCTGAAGAAAGGGAGCAGATTAGAACAGTCAGGTATGCCTTCTGGTTATTTAGAGAATTATTGAAAAGGACTTTATTTCTACCTACATAATTTATCTTCATGATGTTTATATCAGTAAGAGTGTGAGTACATATAGGGAATTCCTTTACAGGTTTTTCAAAGTTTTCTTTTCTATACTAAGGATTAAAACTGTCATTTCATCTAGCTCTAATCACTTCAAAGTTATAAATTTACTTTTTTCTGTAAGGAAAAAATTGCAGTAAAACTTCAGATTTTAATTTTTAAAAATGCTATCTAAGCATTTCCACTCACCTGGAGAGTTCTATCACTACTATCAACACAAAATCTCCATGGAAAGTGTGACTGTGAAAACACCAATGCCTAGTGAATAAGACAGGCACACAGCTTCATCTTCTTTCCCTGTCTACCATCAATCAATGTGTTGCCATTTTGAGGGAGAAAAAAATAAATGTTAAATGGCTGAGGATATTTAAAATTGTTTTTTAATATATGATTACAGCCACATATTATTTTTACATAAAAGCAATAACCTAAGTTTCAATTGACTCTGGAAAATGAAAATGAGTTTCTGCTTCCTCAAAACTAAATTATAATGTTATATTTTTTAAATGTCTTGATCATTCTGTCTAATGAGGGTCACCTCCACGACACTTCAGTGTACTTGACTGGATGCCACATATGTGGGTTTACATGTAATCATTCTCTCCGATGCCAATAATCAGTTCTTGGTAATGTGATTGAAAAGTGAACTAAAAGTTCCCAAAGACATTTTTTAAACAAATATATCCAGGCATTAATCCTGTTTAAGAAGGTGTACTGATTCCAAAAGCAAAATTAGGTCCATTAAAATTCTACCATCTCTTTCTCTTCAAAATCCCATCATTACTAAACCACTTCATTGCCTACTGACACCAGAAAAAAAGACAAAACAAATCAAAATATCAAAAACACCATTAAGACAGATATTAGAGACATTAGGCATTTACTGGCTTATGGCTCTGTGCTAGTACATTATAATAAATATAAACTATTATTTCTTACTGCTGTTATTTCATGTTATGGTGTTGCATCTGTTTAGCAAAAAAAAAAAAAAAAAAAAAAAAAAAAAAAAAAAAAAAAAAAAAAAAAAAAAAAAAAAAAAAAAAAAAAAAAAAAAAAAAAAAAAAAAAAAAAAAAAAAAAAAGCCAGATGGCATAGAGAAACCAATTGCTCACTATGCAAGAACAATGACATATATGTTACACACAAACTGACATATTTCCAGCAGTTACAAGGGAACCAATAATTCCCTTAACCATTTTTGCCAGGCTTTTAAAATTGATAGAGTATAGACCCTCTTGGAATATTCTTTGGAGATTCTTCTCTAAGGATAAGCATACATCCTTAATTATGTAAGCACAGAGGCAGCTTTAAACTTTTCTGCTACCCACCTCCAAGCTTAAAAAATTACAGTTTCAAAAGCTCTTTACATCACCAGTTATTGGTTTCTGCTTACATTGTTCTTCGCCCATCATATGGTAGAAGATAACCTTTCACACCACTTTGTGATAATGAAGTGACCAGTAGAACTACTCAAAGAATAATTTTTCAGCCTTAGTCTTCCACTCATAGTTGACTCTTGTTTCTTGGGGAGCCTTTTGGTGTTGTTGTAAGAGGTGATTTTTATGTTAGCTTGGATGTATTCAAACAACATATTTAGAAACTCTTTGCATTAAATTGCTGACTAAGAATTAAGTATGGTGACATAGACTATGTATGATATTAAAAGTAATCTAAATGTTTGTAGTATATGCCACACGAAGACCCTGAATAAAGAAATATTGGTCAACAACCTTGACTTTTCTTAGACTATTCCAAAGGGAAAACTATTGTTGTTATTATAGATACTGTCTAGCATCTACTGTAAATTAGCAACAACCACAGGTTCAACAAATTATTTATAGCACATGAATTATTCAGCAATCTCATTTGGTGCAATAGCTTTGCATTGACTTAAATTGACTTTAAAGAGTTTTTCAAAGATTTCTAGTCATGGTGGTACTATGAATTTATGCTCTAAAAACTCTTCATCTCAATTCAAACATATAGCAATGATAAAATGCTAGATAAAAATATGTAGCTGTATTTTAAGTTCAAATCCCCGTGAACCAGAAAAAAGCTCCCTAGAGGATGAAGACATGGCCTTGAGAGACCCTAGGTCTAAAAGAGATTGGGAGTTGAGTTCCTATAGGCTAACAACAGCAAAAATGTACCAAATACATTTATACAGGTTGAAGAACTGGATCCAAGTTCATGACAGAAAACCTGGTGCTGGAGTAGGGCTTTCTACTTTTAAAGAGATCAGAGAATTCTACAATTGCTGAATGGAGTTGTGGCTTTTGAAAGCTACTAGAGAGAGCATAAGCAGCTAAACAAGCAGCACGTGGGCCAAACTACCTGCTGACTTGTTGACTAAGTTTGCAAAATGTGAATCTTCCCACTATATACAGAAAATGTAACTTTAAGAAAAAGAAGCAACAAAATCAGTTTAAAGGAGTTACATTCACTTTTGGCAAAATGCAAATGATATAGCATTTTAAAATGATTTAAACTTATGTTAATCCTCAAGTAGGTAAAGAAAATAACCATAAAAATAACTTATAAAATACATGTAGATAGCTATAAATTAAGGTCAAATGAGTATCCAAATGACCAGTTAGCAATCTTTGAAATGAAGAATACAGCCACTGGATTGAAGAACTCAACAGACAGGAATTCTAGACTGGACCTAATCACAGAAAAAAAATAGTTCTTAAAATTCATCCAAAATAAAGCACAGAGATATAAAGAGAGCGGGGGAAGTAAATTGGAGAAATAATGGTTAGATGGAAAGGCTCCAGGTTATTTTTAATTAAAGTTCCAGAAATGGAGAATAATGGAAATTGTAGGGAAACTGTTCAAAGAGATAATGGCTAAGAATGCCCAGAACTAAAACAAAACAAAACAAAACAAAAACAAAAAACTTCTGAGGCTGAAATAGTACATTAAGAGCAGGGCAGGATGAATAAAATTTACACCCAGATACACCATAATGAAATGGCAGAATATCAAGCATGAAGAGACAATTCCAAAAGCTACCAGAGAGAAAAGACAGGAGGCCAATAAAGGTTCAAATTAGACTGACAGCAGATTTCTTATACACCAAAATACATTTCAAAAATAGTCTAAAGTCAAGTTTTATTTTATTAGTGACATCATTTTTTTTAGAGTAGTTTAGGTTTATAACAAAATTGAAAAAGAAGTACAGGAATTTCTCATATACTCCCTGCCCCATACAGTATATCATATGGTAGTTCTATGTAAAACTCCACCATTGACATCACTCACCAGACTGGTACATTTCTGACCAAGGATGATTCTACACTGATACATCATAAGCACCCAGTATCCATAGTTTATTTTAGGGTTCACCATCGGTGGCTTCTTTCACTTAGAAATATGCATTTAAGGTTATTCCATATTTTTTATGGCTCAATAGTTTGTGTCTTTTTAGCATAAAATAGTAATTCCATTGTCTAGATCCACCACGGTTTATTTATCCATTCACCTACTGAAAGATATCTTGGTTGTTTCCAAGTTTCAATAATTATTAATGAAGCTGCTATAAATATCTGTGTGTAGGTTTTTGTGTGGATGTAAGTTTTCAATTCCTTTGGGCAAATGTCAAGGAATGTGATTGCTGAATCATATGGTAAAAGTATGTTAAGTTTTGCAAGAAACGATCTAATTGTTTTTTAAAACGGCTATGCTATTTTTGCATTCTCATCAGCAGTGTAGAAGAGTTCCTGCTGTTTCAAGTCTGTCAGCATTTGATTTTTGTCGGCTTTTAGAATTTAGCTTCATCTCATAGATACATAGTGGTATCTCATTGTTGTTAGGATTTGCATTTCCCTGCTTATATATTATGTGGAACATCTTTTCACATATTTATTTGCTGGTTATATATCTTCTTTGGTGAGGTATCTATTAAGATCTTTGGCCCTTTTTAAATTGAATTGTTTTCTCATTGTTCAGTTTCAAGAGTTCTTTGCATATTTTGGATAACAGTCCTTAATCAAATGTGTCTTTTGCAAATATTTCCTCCTAGTTTGTTCATTCTGCTGACATTTATCACAGAGCAGATTTTTTTATTTTAGTGAAGTTCGGCTCATCAATCTTTTTTTTTTTTTAATGGATCATGTCTTTGGTGTTGTATCCAAAAAGTCATCACCATACCCAAAGTAATCTAGATTTCCTCCTGTGATATCTTCTAGAAATTTTATAGTTTTGCATTTTACATTTACATCTATGATCCATTTTGAGTTGATTTTCATAAAGGGTATAAAGTCTATGTTTGGACCCCCTTGCTCCTTATTTATTTATTTTTTATTTATTTTATTTATTTTTTATTTATTTTATTTATTTTTTGTGCTCAACATGTTCCAAAACCATTTGCTGAAGAGACTATCTTTGTTCCATTGTATTGCCTTTGTTCTTATGTCAAAGATAAGATGATTATATTTATGGGAGGGTCTATTTCTGGGCTTTCTATTCTGTTCCACTGATCTATCCATCTGTTCTTTTGCTAATACCATGCTATCTTAGTTATTGTATATTTATCGTAAGTCTTGAAGCTGCGTAGCTTCAGTCCTATGACCTTATTCTTCACCTTAAATATTGTATTGGCTCTTCTGGGTCTTTTGACTTTCCTTACAAATTGTAGAATCAATTTGTTGATATTCATAAAATAACTTGTTTGGATTTTAATTGAGATTGCATTGAATCTATAGATCGAGTTAGTAAACACTGACATCTTGACAATACTGAGTCTTCCCATCCATGAATATGTCTGTTTATTTACTTTTTCTTTGATTTTGTTCATCAGAAATTTTTAGTTTTCCTCACATAGATCTTATATATATTTTGTTAGACTTACACCTAAGTGTTTAATTTCTTTGGATGCTAAAGTGAATGGTATTGTGGGGGTATTTTCCGGCTTTATTGAGATATAATTGACATACAATATTGTATAAGTTTAAGGTACACAATGTATTGATTTGACACATTTATGTATTGCAAAATGAGTACCATCATAGCATTAGATAACACTTTCATCCTGTCACATAATTACTTTTATTTCTGTGGTGAGAACATTTAAGATCTGCTCTCCTAGCAACTTTCAGGTATACAATACATTATTTTTAGCTATAATCACCATGTTGCACATTAGATCTCCAGAACTTGTTAATCTTATAATTAGAAGTTTATACCCTTTGACCATTATCTTCCCATTTACCACCCCTCCTCCCCCACCAGTCCCTGGTTACTACTAATCTACTCTGTTTCTCTGAGTTTGGCATTTATAGATTCTACATAGAAATGATATCATACAGTATTTGTCTTTTTCTGTCTGATTTATTTTACACGACATAATGCTCTCAAGGTTCATCCTTCTTTCTCCTTCATATATATATATGATATATATCATATATGCTTATATATTATATATAATATAATATGTTGTATATTACATGTTACATAAATTACTCATATATAATATATTAATCTATTTATATCTATTTTTCTATCAATATCTATCATTTATTAATCAGCTATTTATCATCTATCATCTATCCATCTTTCATTTATCATCTATCAATCATCTATCATTTATTTACCTATTCATCCATAATCTGTCTACTACCTATCTACTTAAATCAATCACATCTTCTTTATCCATTCATTTATTGATGTACCCTTAGGTTATTTCCATATCTTGGCTATTGTGAATAATGCTGCAATGAATTTGAAGGTAAAGATATCTCTTTGAGACTGTTTTCATTTCTTTTGGATACACACTCAGAAGTGAGATTCTAGCTATACTTTGTAATTTTTTCTTAATAGCTGAACATAATGTACTGGGTAAAAGGAACTTCTGTAAATAGTCCATTAGTAATGTGGTAGTAAGGTTTGGAGGAATGGGAAGAATTCTATAGTTGTTTGATTAGGCCTCAATCTTTCACTGAGTCTATGCCTCTGGACTGTGAACTGCACAAGTGTTTCTCAGTGTTTTTTCTCCCTACTTAGGTGGGACAGGATGGCTACAGTGGGCTAAAATTGGGTAGTACCCAGTTTAAGGAAACTAGTCAAGAATAACAGAGTGCTCTGGCATTTTTCAAAATTATTCCTTTCTTCTCCCTCTGCCAGAAGCAGGAGGTGATTTTTCTCCAATGCTTACGGTGGGAATCTGGTTGAACTCTAAAAGTAAATCTCACAACATTGTGGGGGTGCTCCTATGACTGGGTACCCCTGGAATTTTTACTCTTACACGTGTCCATACTGAGCTTCCAACAATTCATCAGTTACAGTTCAGGCTTTCTTACCACAGCACTGGTTCCCTTGAAGGATTCTGTTCCCGAGTCTGTTCCAGTGAGCCAGGACTCTCCAAATTTGCCTGTCTGACTCTCCAATCTTGGTGGCAGCAGTTTGCCCTGTGTCCTCACCTCTCTTATGCATCCAGGAAAAGTTGATATTTTTTCAATCTTTTCAGCTTTTTACTTGTTGTTGGTCAGAGTGGTGATTTCCAAGCCCTTTATATATTGAACTAGAAACCAGAAGTCTGAAGACAAGTTTTCAGTCTTAAGGGGGCTGAGCAAAAGTTGTAACATCTAGGTACAAAGCAAGGTGATCCAGGCATGAAGGGTAGCAATTGACAGGAGGGAAAGTTTGATGTGGCCAATGATTCTGAAATCATTTCTGAACTGAAAGGCAGGCAGTTAAGGCAGATTTAATTCAGCTCCTGCTGCTGTGAACATTGGTATTCCATAGGTGATTAAACAAGAATTCTGGAAGTTCACTTCCAGAATACCACTTCCCAAACCTATTCCATGGAACATTCAGGAATGAATAAAAGTCTCTGTCAAATGAACAGAAAGGTTTCATTGTCAAATATGATTGGAAACTACTGGGAGAAACAAAATTAGGCCTTTTCACAATAGAGTTTATCAAACCCTTTGCTATATCAATATGCCCTGTAAATCTCCAAGTTGGGTGTTTAGAATGCAGGGTGTTAAGATTTTCAAACTTCTTTGAATTTCGATCAGTATTTCCTTAAAAGGGCTAATGAGATAATCCACAGCACATGCTTTGGAGGAAAGGCTTTTTTAGGTTTATCTAGTCTTAACTTTTTCACTATATTTTCTGACAACTCTCTGGAGACACAAGGTAAAGTAAGCAAAAAAAAAAAAAAAATTGTTCTCCAGTCACTGTAAAACTCACCACAAACTGTCCACCCCTGATGATTAAACACCATGTTAAAGTGGAGTCTTACATATGCCAGATTGCCCTGTAGTTCAATCATACTTTTGTCCATTTTGCAATCCACTCCTCTTTGCCTTCAATGATTCAGGGTGGAGTCATTTTTGCAGCTATAAATGTCACTTGTTAAACACTTGGTCGTTCTTTACATGTTTTATTGCTTTAGGAACATGCTTAGAGTTTGAGTTAAAGCAATCACATGTTAATCACCCCTAATGTGCAGAGTCCACAAACAATGAATCATTCATCTGGTCTTCTATTTTGGAACATAGAGGTGTTTCCCTTGAATAAACAACTAATGCCTCTTGAAAAGAGTACTATTGAAAGGAACAGAACTTCTGAATTGTTATCATCTTAATGAAAAATCCAATCTCTCCATTCTTGTCCCTAGAAAGACAACTGCAAAAATCAGGTAGATTCACCAGTCCATATATCCTCATATTACTAGTCCTGGAGGGTCTTTTAATATCAGACTTCATATAGAAAAAAAAAAAGGATTATACAACAATTAGTAAAACCACAATGAAGCATGAAAACTAAGTTCAGTTTTCTATGTGAATAACAATAATAACATCTAGCACTTACATAGTGTTCACCATGACCTAGAAGTCTAGGTAATTTTTACACCTGAACCTATTTAATCCTTATGAAAATCCTAGAGGACAGAGAAGGTGGCCTTAACATCTGGAAACACTGACAACAGACATTATAAATGACTTATAGATCTTATATTACAGTAGATGATCTGTTCAATGTGCTGTGCGAAGTTGCAATGAATGTGGTGCATTAATTTATTCCCATCAATCCCTGTGCATGCATCTGTGATGTGTTGCCTCAGACAATCTCTGCATTTTCACTGAATAAAACTGTCTTTTAGCAAACCCCAGGAGAAGTAAATCAGAGCGGTTCAACCTGTAAAAATAAGATTCAACAACATAATAACATAATAGCATATATGCTTCTGGATTTTATAGTTACTGTGTATTATTATCTACATTTTAAAGATGAGGAAATGGAGGCTCAGAAAAGTTAAGTATTTTGCCCAAGGTCACAGAGCTGGGGGTGATGAAAAAATGATTTAAGTCAAGGCCATCTGACTATAGGCTTCATGCTCTTACTGGAACCATAAATAAATAAGATAACCTATAATTAACCAACAGCAGGATTTTGATATGAATTTGCATTCTCTATGCTGATCTGGTAAAAAATTTTTAACTTTTATTTTCCAAATTATTTATCCATTTGTGTCCTGCTCTGTTGTAGAGCAGGGGAGTTCATTTATTTTTATTACGGATTTTATTTCTTATAATTGGAAAACTTTTTAGACTTTCTCGGTGCCAGACCTAAGGATGTTTATGGTGCCAAATCACTGCTGAAAAGTACTCATGAGCAACAAGACTGACCTCCCCTGCTACTTTATGAGCCGATACAATAATATTCCACTTATTTAAATGGAAAGAATAATTTCCAATTGGTTCCAAGCTGAATAAGAATTGATTAAATGCATGGATAACATTATACTTCCTGTTAGACTCTGTTAGATGACCACCAAGTTTCCAATATCTTAGGTTGACTATTAATTTCATGACTCTTGTCTTGCAGGTCACTCTACATGTGATTATATTCATGGCTATATACATATACATCTATGATAAAGTGGAAGAAATTTCAAAGAGAACAGGTTTCTCATTTCCTTTTACATGTTAACATGACTTCCTAATTCTATTTTTCCTTAAGTGGCAAATCCCTGAATGATCTCCCTCTAAAGAATGATACCTCAGACCAAAAATAAATTTTGATGGTCCATAGCCTTCAGAGAGAAAAAGTCAATTATTAAGAATTTGTTCTTTAATATAGAATTTCTTATAAGTTTATGTACAATCAGAAGACTATTACAACCAACTTTGAAATTATTAGTGGTGAACGGTTTCCACAGGAAAAAAAATGCCATAAAAAATGTAAAATCTAAAGGAAATATGAATTGATACAAGGGAGCAAGGGAAGAAGGCAGTACGGACAGAAGGGAGGGAGGGAGGAAGAAGGGAAGGAATGGGAAGAAAAGAAGATTGATGATTTAGAGAGGAACTGATGGATGTCCATTTAAGAATTTGAGATTGGGGGAACAAAGGGAGTATCTGGCTTAAGTAGGTCGCATACAGTTAGAAAAACAGATATTAAAGGTCTTGTTTTAAATACATTTTTATTGGTTTCTAAAATGTAACATCTGTGTCCAGAAAAAGTCCACCACTTTGAGTAAGAAGGAATGATGGAGCTGGATCATCTCTGCCAGTGACTTAATAGACATATCACTAATTATCAAGAATGAGTTACAAAAATAGCTAGCTCTGGAACAGAACAAAAGGAGTGAATATTCTCCAAGGAAGGTTACTATTCATGCTTGTATAACCTGTTCCAATAGCCTATTCTTGGATAACAACAATCTTAATAGGACTGAACCTATACTACTTAATGCCTTTTAAAGTCACATATTTGAACTTTTGAGATTAGTAACTGAAAATCTGGAAACTAATAAGTTTCTCAATTACTAGATGTAATAAATTTTTTATAGAGGGAATGTCCACACCAGGCTATATTTTTCTGAATAAGAATATCTTGAGTCTATGGCATTCATGAAATGTCGAAAATAAATTTTTACCTGAAAAGTTTTACTTTGCAGTTTTAAAATAATAAACTATGTCTCAACCATTAAAGTAGCAGCTTAAAACCATTTGCCTTTTTTCACTAAGGTGAAAGACTCATAGAAATCATATGGAAAACAAGATGTATGTAATATTAGAACTGCAAAGAGCGGTATAATATTTTAAGAAATGAGCATATTGTCTCTCAGCATTCATTGTGGCATGTGATGTGGTTAATAAAAAAATAGAACATAATTTAAATTAGAAATAATAGCAATAGTATAATAACTGTTCCTCTGGATTTGTCATTGTTATTGTTTTTACTTTTAATTTACATCTGTGCCCATACATCTATACTACATATAACTATAATTTTTCATGTATAGATATTCAGAATTGAACTCTGATTTATTTAATCAGATTTGTCATTAAAATACTTGAGAAGATAATTTCTTCTTGGCTTACACAAAATTATTTAGTTTTACTTGTGTGATGTTAGAGAAGTCATGTAACATCTTACTGTTTTCCTTTCTTTAATTTCTTCTGAAAATCAGACAGCACTAATTAATCATTCAAAATCTTTAGCTTTATACTACTGATACCTAATTAATATTAGGCCATTCACATTTTCCAAGATTACTAGAGATACTTTGCCAGTAGAAAAAAGTTTCTTCAAATCTCCTAATCCCTGTATCCCACTAAAAGTAATGCGCTAAATTGTCATCACTCTTTTCCTTAATCCTATAACAAATGGGGCAATTATATTAAAAGATACAAAACTATTCTTGTGCACTCTCTGCCATATCACAGTTTCTATTCTAGGAATGAAGATCAGAGAGATGTGTCTGCTTTATTCATGCAGTGCCTCAGACAGCACCATATGCTTGTGAACTCTTAATGCATGTTATTTGATGATTGATTTATATACTCCATTTACAAGGTGTTAATGTAAAAAATAGCCAAATTCAGTCTCGTGTCTCAAATTAAAATCGATTTTACATTTTTCCAGTGATGTCTTTTATAAACATCACTAAATATTACTTCAAATTCGTCAACAGCTCTTTATGATTAGTTGATAGTCTATGACAACAGCATGTACATGAAACATACAAATAAATATGTTCTGTGTTAGATGAACAATGCACAGATGGTTTTACATTTTTACAATAGATTTATGGCCTGTATATTTTTTAAGGATTATTTATTGCAACTAGTCTGGAGAGCTATTTTGAGATATAGAATATATGCAAGCAAAATTGAATAGAACTTTAGAAAATAAAAAGGAAGAAGTAAAAACTTTGTTTCATCAATACAGCAAAACTCCATTACTTTTGTTTAGCACATATGTCCAGTATTCATTGCATGTACTAGAAAATGCCATATATTTTGATAATTATTTGCTATCCAAACAATTATTTGAATGTGAAGCATTAATAAAGCAAATTTAAGTAATTTTCCAGGCTTAGAAACATAAAAATATCAAAAGCTTTGAATCTATCACACTAATAAAACCACCTCCATCTCTGATATTCAGATTTTTTTCCATAAAATGGAGAAAATATCATCTACCACACAGGATTAAAAGACAGCAAAATGAGATTAATTACTACACATGGATGTTGAGATTTTAATAGCTTAAAAGAGATATAAGTAGGTCCACAGTAATGGTAGTTCTAATTATCATTTTTGTTAGGTCAGTTTCTTTCCTTCTAGGTATGTGGAAACAGCAAAAAAAGGCATAGGAAATGGGAAATGCAAGAAGTTAAATGCCAGGGTAAGAAATTTGGAATTTTATTCAGTAGTCAGTAAGAGACCATTAAAAATGTTTTGGAAAGAAAAAATTAACCAGATTTAGATTCTGCATTATAATAGTTCTAAAATTTTAGAATGCCTGAACCTTGAGGGTGAGGGTTAAAAATGCAGATTTAGGGACCTCACTCTGAGAAGTTACACCTGGTCAGGTCTGACTGTGGCATCCAACTGATTCTATTACAGAAAATCCTGGGGTCACATTTCGTGAAATGCCACTTTAGAGAAATGAATCTGAATGCAATATTCAGGCTGTTTTCGAAGGGGAAAAACTAGACATAAGGGGTCACTTAGAAACTTGCTACTCAAAGCGTGGTTGGCCAGACAAAGCAGTGAGATGACCTGGGCACTTGATAAAAAGGCAAAACCTGGGCCAAACACAAAATCTACCAAATCAGAGTCTGTATGTTTTCAGCTTCACTGAGGTATAACTGACTAAAAATTGTGCATATTTAAGGTGTATAACTTGATGTTTTGATATATATTGTGAAATAATCATCACAACACAATTAAAGTAATTAACAGATCCATCTATTATCTCACATAGTTACTCTTCTTTCTCCTCCTTTTCCTTGTTTTTTTTTAAGTATACAATACAGTATTAACAACAGTCACATTGCATTTTAAGAAGATTCATAGGTAATTTCCTACATATTAAAATATGAGTTGACTAACCAATAATAACTGAGAGTACAGATGAAAGCCAATAAAGGCCTGGCAGAAGGAGAAGAAAAGAAGAGTTAAAAGAGAGGGGCCATACTATTGAGTTTATAAACTGTCAACATAAGAATTTGGACAAGAGAAGCCTTCCCTCTTCATAACTCCAGTGGGTCAGTTTTTGTTGAGAATCGAGATAACTTTTCACAACACAGTCTGGGACTCACCCATGCTTTGTAGGCAGAACTAAATGTATTTGTAAGAAGGAATAAATGCTCACCTTGCATCCTCCTCTGCTGTCCCCACAGAGAGCCAACATGGAGTTAAATAGTTTTCCTAGCAGCCTTAGGAACAAATTTCAGAACAGCTGTAAAGCAGACTGAGACACTTTCAAATAACCATCTGGCCTCACTTCCCACCATGGTGTAGTATAAGCATGGAGATGACAGAGGACGGGGCGTTTATCAGATTGAATTTAGTAGAGCAGGATTGGACATTTTAGGGTAAAACGGGAATTTGGTAAAATTTGGACATGAGGGTTGGGCCCTTTTAAAAATGCCTTCTTGATGCAACAGCTTCACAGAGACTAACAACGGCATTCATCTCTTCCTTTGACTCCCTTGAGAAATTCTCATTTTCCAAATTGAAGAAGGTTGCTGAAGTGCTGGACATGCCAGGATATTGTTTCTATGACGATGAAATATATTACTGCCCACTGAGTTGAGCCTAGAAGTTTGTAGCTGCACAGCTGCCTCACTAATTACTCTCCTAATGTGACAGAGGGAAAAGTACACTGTAATTTTGATGTACAGCAGTTTCATGAACATAACATTAGTGCAGAACTTCAGGGGTGCCTCTATTAGCCAGAATGTGAGGCTGAATTAAATATGGAGTAACTATGAGCTAGCAGAGGTGTTCTATTAGCTGAATGGCAGAGCATGCAATTTAGAAGCTGTAGGCTCTGAGTTTTCTCTCAGCAGCAATGTCTAAACATAATTAATCAGTTGCTTCTCACAGTAAGTGACACTAATTAGTTGCACTCTAATTGCTATGTATGGAGTAATGTTACTCCATTCTAAGTGCTCTGTAGAGTAGCGACATGAGATCTTTAATACATTATCATGAATTTCCATGTAATTACAATGCTTTCCAATGGGGCAAAAGGAAAATATTGTAGGCCATTTCATCAGGCATTAATAAATAACTTATATTACCACTATTAAAAAAATAGAGATCAAGCCCTTTCCTTGTTATTAGCATGTATGTGATTAGAGCTGTGTATAGTTGTAAGTGTGAGATCTTGGAACTAAAAATATGCCTTTTGCTAACTAGGTTCTTGCTAGATAATTTCTTTCCCAAAGGAAATTATTTTAATTTTTCCCGAATTTTATTAATTTTCTGGAATCAGACACATAGAATTGACTTGATTTGATAAATGGAGAAAAGGGGAATATTAACTTCTATTTTGACTTCAACTTTGTCTTTATCTGATTATATTCTTTATCCTGTATTCTATAATTTCCTCCTTTCTAGAATAACTCATTATTTTATATATTTCACATTGTTCTTTATGCTTAACTATTTGAACTGGCTAAGCAATGCTTGACCTTCTTTCTAGAAGTTCCTCCAAGCATTCAGAATTCTAGAATATTGTTCTTTAAAAATGATCTTAAAATCTAGCTGAATGGGAAAAATATTCTTGGTTTCTCCTCACGTTTAAATCTTATAAGGAAAGAATATCATGTGTGCTCTGAAGAAAGACATGTGAGAGACTAGAAATAAAAATAGACCTCTCTTTATAATTGCACTAAAGTATTAGAAATGAGAAGAGGACTTCAAAATTGTAGAACTATATAACTTATTATTTCTTCTTTTCTAATTGCCTTACACAAGTAGACTTTAATTATTCTGGTTTTGTATAGATTTAATTTTCTCATTCTTGTGAATATTTTTTCATTATATGATTTATGTTGAAGAATTCCTTAGTAGTTTTACCTGGGAGCATATTTGTTCTTCTGTTGTGGTTGCTTTCATTCCAGTGTTAAACAGAATTTTTTTTAAGGAAACTGTCTCCTTTTGAATTTGCTGAATCATTCTATAGGTTTGAGAACTTTTCTTTAGTTCTAAGATTTTTGTTATCTCAAAAACTTTAAATATCCTAAAAAAAAAATATGACTAGTGAATAACTTAGTGTATGGCCTAATGTAAAGATATTCCCTATAAGAACTTCATGAGGTTTAGACAAGTTTGCTTAATAGGCATATTTGTCTCTCTTCATTAGAAATATAAATGACTGAAGAAACATACATTAAGTTATATATTCAAAAATTATTTTAGCTTTTGAGATAGAAAAACAATTGTTGAAATTATAGAGAGAAAAGACAGTTTCCAGTTTTTTGTATTCCTATTAATTATTTCCTTTTAACATATAATGCTATTTTAAAATATGCTCATTTTTTTAAATTTTAGGAATGTTTCCAGCTGTTTGTGTTTCTATTATTAATTGGATTTATTTATATCAAAATTAATTTAGTATCTTTTTCTAATCACTATCAGTATCATGCGTGCTCCTGCTCACTGCTTTACCTAGAATACCTTCTTTTCTCACCATTCTTCTAACTCACCCCCATCCCCAATCACCTTTTCCATTACAATGGAAATAGCATGGTGTATTTTTTTTGTATCTATCTATCTATCTATCTATCTATCTACCTACCTACCTATCTATCTTTCTATCATCTATCTATTTATTTTTATGGTGACATTGGTTAACATAATCCAGTAATTTCAGCTGTACACTTTAACAGTAGGTATATAGATAGATAGATAGATAGATAGATAGATAGATAGATATAGATATAGATATAGATATAGATATAGATATAGATATAGATATAGATATAGATAGGTAAATAGATAGATAGATAGATAGATAGATAGATAGATAGATAGATAGATATAGATATATAGAGATATAGATATAGATATACCACATGACCACACAGTGGTTTATTTTAAAACAGCATCAACAATATAACTGGTGCCTAGGAAGAGGAGATACTGTCCTGAAGTCCTCACTCTTTCAATATATGTCCCTTAACTTTAATTTCTGAAATACGAAAATAAAACCTAACTAAAGTAGATAATTTTCTAAGATAATAATTTACCAAAATTGAGTCCAAGGAAGAGAAAAAATTAAAATAGCTTTATTTTAACAGGAAAAAAAAGGTAGTTTTATTGAGAAACGCACCTAAAGCACCAGGCTTAGATGACTTACAGATTTTATAGGGTAATTCAACCAAATCTTTAAAAGGAAGGTAATTCAATGCTATTTTAACTGTTCCAGAACATAGAAAAAGAAAAAAAATGCCCTCAAGTTTAATGAAGACTAAATAAAACAGAAATTTTTAAATTAATTTCATTTTTGAATATAGATACAAATATCCAAATAAATGCGAAATCTATAAGCTCATTAAAAGAATACTACATTGAGACCATGAAGAATTTCTGACAAGAAAATAGAAATGGTTTAATATTAACAAATCTATTAAAATAACCAACCATATTATACTAATAACTTATGATGCTAAAAAACCCCTCAACATCTTACTTAATTACAAAAATTTTCAAGCCTTTGACAAAATAAGACGAAACTAAATATAGTAAACATGATAAAATACACCTTTACTTAAATTTTTCACTAAAGTCAGAAACAAGGTAAAGATGTACAGTATCACCTCTATTATGTAACAAATTTCAATGAAGATAAAACTCACAATTTGCAGATATAATAGAAAGATAAAGAAAATCAATTTAAAACTATTTTAAAAATAAAAGAATTTAGAAAGCTAGTGAAACAAAAAATAAAACAAAATGTAAATATTAATTACTCATATATACAAACAATTTAAAATTTATAAAAGAAGATAATGGGTATAGCATTTTAGTTTTAGAACATGAAATTGTTGAGGAGATCTGTTGACCACCAATATAATTATATATATAATATTCTGTTTATGGAAATAACAAAAATGTTAAAAAAGGCAACCTCAGATAAATATTGTATCTAAATGTGAAAATAACTTTAAAATGCTATTTCAGGACACAGAGGGGATGGGAAAATGGATAAATCACTCGTGTATATCATATAGCTATCATAACTTTATTACTTTATACATTTAAATAATCACTGTAATTATTGTTTTCATTTTTTCAGCTTTATTGAAGTATAATTGACAAAACATAAATATTAAAAATGTACAATATGATGACATACATTATGAAATTATCACTACAGTTAAGTTAATAACACATCCATTACCTCATATAGTTACCACTTTTTTTGTGTGGTAAGAATACTAAAAGTCTACTCAGCAAATTTTCAGTATAGAATACAGTATTACCATGTGTATATTAGAGTCCTCAAACATATTTCTCTTATAACTTAAGTTTTACATCCTTTGACCAACATCTCTCCATTTCCCCCATCATCCAGACTCTGGCAACCACCATTCTACTCTGTACTTCAATGAATTCTTTCTTACTAGAACCACATATAAGTGAGATCATACAGTTTTTGTCTTTCTGTAACTTTTTTCACTTCAGCATAATGTTCTTCAGATCAATCCATGTTGTTGCAAATGGCAAGATTATCTTTTTTTATGGCTAAGTATTATTTACTTACATATATAGATATATACCCACATTTTCTTCATCCATTTATATGTTGACAGATGCAAGTTATTTCCATATCTTGGCTATTCTGATAATGCTGCAAGAAACATGGGAATACCGATATCTCTTTGAGATCCTAATTTAATTTCCTTTGAATATATAGCCAGAAGTGGAATTGCTGGATCATATGGTAGTTCCATTTTTAAATTTTGAGGACCTTCATATCATTCTGCATAAATGCATACCAATATATATTTCCACCAACAATGTATAAGTGTTCCCTCTATTTCACAGCCTTGTGAACACTTGTTATCTCTTATCCCTTTGATAATAGCCATCTTAACAGGTATATATAAGGTGATAATTCATTGTGGTTTGATATGCATTTCTTTGATGATTATTGATGTGGAGTACCTTTTCATATACCTGTTGGCTATTTGTATATCAACTTTGGAAAATGTCTATTTAGGTCTTTCACCAATTTTTTTAAATCAAGTTATTTGGATTGGGGGGATTGTTTATGTTTTGCTATTGAGTCATATGAGTTCCTTATATATTTTAAATATTAATCCCTTATCAGATATCTGGTTTGGAAATATTTTCTCCTATTCCACAGGCTGACTTTTCATTTCGTTGATTGTTTGCTTTGCTGTGCAGGAGCTTTTTAGTTTGATGTAGTCCAATTTTTTTATTTTTGCTTTTGTTGTCTGTATGTTTGATGTCATATTAAAAAATATTGCTAAGACCAATGTCAAGGAGATTTTTCTTTGTTTCATACTTTCAGGTCTTATATTTAAGTCTAATTTATTTTAAGTTAATTTGTGAGTGGCATAAATAGGGGTCCAATTTTATTCTTTTCAACAGCACATAAAAGAATCATACACCATGATCAAGTGGGATTTTTTCCTGGGATACATGATAGTTTTACACATGAAATCAATCAATATGATAGTTCACATTAACAGAAATAAGAATACAAATCACTTGATCATCTCAATTGATACAGTAAAAACATTTGAAGAAAGAAAGAAAGAAAGAAAGAAAGCAAAAAAGAAAGAAAGAAAGAAAGAAAGAAAAGAGAGAAAGAGAGAGAGAAAAGGAAAGAAAAGAAAAGGAGAGAAAAGAAAAGAAAAGAGAAGAAAAGAAAAAAAGAAAAGAAAAGGCATACGAACTAGGAAGGAAGAAATAAAATTATCTCCATTTGCAGATGACACCATTTTATATATAGAAAACCCTTAATACTCCACCAAAAAATGTTAGAAATAATAAATAAATCCAGTAAATTTGCAGGATACAAAATTAATATACAAAATTAGGTGCATTTTCAAGCACTAACAATAAACTATCAGAAAGAAAAATTGAGAAAACAACCTCATTTATGAGAGTATAAAATAAATACTAAGGAATAAATTTAACTAAGGAAGTATAAGACTTGTATATTGAAAAGTATAAAATATTGATGAAAGAAATTAAAGTTGACACAAATAAATGAAAAACTAAATACCCTGAATTCATAAATTAGAATAATTAATATTGTCCAAATGTTTATGCTATCCAAAAAAATGTAAAGATTTAACAAATTCCCTATCAAAACTATAATGGCATTTTTATAGAAATAGTAAAAACAACCCTAAAATGTCTATGGAAGCACAGAAAGCCCTGAATAGCCAAAGCAGCCTTGCGAAGAAAAGACAAAGCTGGTGGCATCACACTCCCTGATTTCAGACTATATTACAAAGCTATAGTAATCAAAACAGTATGATGCCACAAAAATGATGATGGCATAAAAACAGACAAATAGACCAATGGAACAGAACCAAAAGCCTAGAGAATAGTCTTTAATAAATGGTACTAAGAAAACTAGATATCCAAATGCAAGTGACTCATTCATTTTTTAAATCTTTTGTTTGTTTGCTTGGAATGATAAAATATAACTTCAAAGATTATATGGATAGATAAATGACCATGAAAGCTCATTTAAAAAAGGAGCAATGAATATGGACTAGCTTACAAGATAATAAAGTATATAATAGAACATGACTAGATAGACAATGGGAAAAATGAAAAGTCCAAAACTAAACTGACATTTGTATGAGAATTTAGCATTCAAAATAAAGCAATAAATGAAACAAAATAAAGTTAGATATATATCTTACATTACACACTAGGAAAAAATCTAAATAAAATTATAATGAGAGTATTATAAAGAAATATCTGAGAATTCCTTTATAACCATGTAATGGAGGCAGCCTCCCTACCACTGAATCATAGAGAAAAGACTGACAAATTCAGAACCATAAAATAAAAATAAAAAAGCATAAGGAAGAAACAAACTAGAAACAAATAATAAGCTGAGAAATAATACTTGCAACTCATATTACTGATTAAAAAAAGTGAATTTACATAATATTTAAAGCACTCTAAATTTCCATCATGAAAAATACTAACTCCTTCTCCAAAACAACAAAAATCATGAAGACATCCAAACAAATGACTTTTAAACTTTAAATTCAAGCTCACTCATAAGAGTCACAAAAATCACAATTGTAATAAAATATGTATTTTTAATTTTTCACATTAAAAAAAGTCCAAAAGTTGACCATACATTCAAATGGTGAGATTTTGGGGAAATAGGGATTCCATTACATATCCAAGAAGAATGTAAATTAGTTCAACTCCAATGAAGGACAATTTGAGAATATTAATAGACATTAAAAATACATATGTTCTTTAGCCTAAAAATTCCATTTTGAATATTTGGGCTAGTGATATACGTAAATCACTACAAAATAACACATATGTGAGATTATTGCAATAACAGTTAAGACTGGAATCCATCTAAATGTCATTTAGGTGACTAGTAAAATAGTACACTCATTGTAATAAAGGTACGATAGAGCTTTAAAAAAGAATGAGGGAATTCTCTATAATTTGATTCGAAAAATGTCTAGTTTACATAATTTATTTAAAAAGCAAGATATAAATACTGTATAAAGTATACTATCTTTGAGATAAAGTAAATGTTTATATTTATTATGTAATAAAACTCTGTATGGACACTAAAGAAATTAAATAATTGTTACTTTGGTGGGAATGACAGAGGGGTATGAACTAGGCAGAACTGTGAGCCTCAGATAGGGAGAGAATTTTAACTATAGACTTTTCTATATATTTTTATTTATGAACCATTACTATGTATTAACTATTCTAAAAATTAGATGAAAAATAAATATTATTAAATATTTAACATAAATAAAAGAATGTTTTAACTCAATTGTACAAAATAATAATAAGACTCTTTAGATGAGTTGAAGTGGTTTCATCAAAGAGCTAGTCTTTGAGTTTATTAGTTATCTCCTTGGTTATGGTTTTTTCTATTTTAGTCCAGTGGCTGTTGGAACCCAGAATGGAGGGCAGTTTATGAACAGAGACAGAGCTTATGTTGAGAAAAAAGTTTCATGGGATCAGAATATCTGCAAGAAAAGAGTAAAATGGTCTCTGCTCCCAGAAAGAGCAAGGATAGCTCTTTCATAAATTTGTTTTGTTTTATCAAGCTATGAGATACTACCTGATAACTTCTTTTAAATTAGTTGGCTTAGAGTAGGACTGGACAAAACTGATTTGTTTACACTTATGGTGACATCTGTTTTCATTCTCATGCTCATGTGGTCTATTTAAATCTGTTATTACCAGGTACTAACATAATCTGTGGTAGCACAAAGGAGAGAACAAAAAGTCCAAAAATCAGAGTCTGAAGCTATTCAGAGAGACTTTTGTTTTCTTTATAAGGAGAAGATCTATTTACCAAGAAGGCACAGATGATTCAATTGGGACAATCTGCTTATTTCTGTTTGACTAAACAAGAGTGAGAAGGGAGTGGTGGCTCTTGTTACTCTCTCTTTTTCCTTCAAATGATCATTTGCTCTCTTCTGTGAAACTTGTATCCAGATCCTGGTGTTATATCTTTCCTTTAAAGTCTTCACATATCTTATTACTCATTTTCCAATTATTTGATTTGGCCCTGGTCTTATTGAAGATGTGTGGGAGTCACTTTAAGTTTTCTAGCTATACTCTCCCAAAAGAATAGCAATGTTATCATCACCAACCTCATAAATGAAGAATAATAATTTATACGTACATGCACATCTTCAGGACATATTATTGGCTCTCGATAAAAGGCAAATAGTAATGATAAATCCTGAAATATGCTTTTCGAAGATACCAGGCAGCAAACTGCATGAGCCATTTTGAAAACAGATTCAAAAGAAAATGTCCTGAACTTTCATTTCCCGTCTGCTGGGTTTCTTTGAAGTGGGAGTTAACCCTGACATGAAACAGCTCCAGAAACTGAGCTATGCCCAGTTGTTTTTGGCCTGATAATTCAACCCCTAGTGATGACTCCCACACGCAACTGGGTGTCTTTGATGACTCACTCTTCTCTTAGTGATAGGCCTCCAGACATTTGTGCATTTCCTACACTCTGCATTATAGCATATGTGGAAGAAAAGAATAGCTTAATTTAACAAATACAATCAAATGAATTATCTGCTCTCTAACCCAAGACTTTTTTTTTTTGTTTAATAGAATTTTTCTTCTCTTCTTTGTTCTTGTTTGTAGTGGAGCTCTTCTAATTCAGAATCTGCTATTCAATTAAAAAATAGAGAACTCATCTCCTGAGTGGCAAAAGGCTGAAGGAAGATGTATGAATAACCTAGAAAGAGTGATTCAAATCTGTTTTTCATTATTATTTTTTTAGGACAAAATAAGAAAAAAATTGTTTTGTAAAAAAAACAACAACAATAGAATTTGGTGGACTGTCTTTAACATTAAAACCTATTTTTATGACTCCTTAATGAGGTCTGAGGTACTAGGGTGGGAATACAATGCTGATTTGAGAAGAATCCCAATTGTACCTTTATGTGTGTGCCACAAATACTGTTCTTTAAAAATTCTAATTATCTCCTGCTTAGAACAGACTAATCCTCAAAAAGGAAGACATGATCTTTAGGGGACCCATGTTCTGTAAATTATTTTAAATCAGGGTCAAAATGATTTCCTCTAGGAGAACAAAATTACTCCCTTTTGAAATCAATTTTTATTCTTTCCAATTATTAAAGAGTGGATTTTTAATACAAAAGTCAATGAATGTGAAGCTCATATATTAAAGTTATATTTCTACCATGCATTGCAGGGGCTCCATGTTCCCATTTATTCTAAAATACATAAAATAGATACATTATTTTAAAAATATGCTTCTTTTTCTTTTTCTTTTACAACCATGTTGACTTTATGGAGCTTTTATATTATGCATATACTTTATTTTATCTGGTCATCATCATGAAAATATTACTTATATTTTTATAAGTAAAGAAATTCAGTTTTTCAAGATATAGGTCCTATATTGTCAAATACATAGAACCTAAATCTCTACATATGTTCCAATTTTGTATTGTTCTGTGTCTGGCCGCTGAGCATGAATAAATAAATATTTAAAAGATTGTTTTCCCAAACAAAATAATAGATTTAATATGGGAGGTTTTCATATAACTTTCCATATTAACATCTTGTTATATCCTTACTTATACATGGTTATTTGGTGTACACACTTAACATATTCTCTAATCATTTGATGTATTTTACATTTGTGTTCCCGATAAGATGGTCAAAAGGCCATGTCTTATGCTTCTGATATAGTTTGAAACAGTAGAAACGGGATAAATGTAGAATCGCAGTAATTCTATTAGACCTCCAATTCTTCCCCTTACTACCATTTGGATTATTTGACTATGAAATGGAAATGCATATCTATCATATAGCATTGATGAGACAATTTATGTAAAAGGGCTTCATGAACTGTAAATTTTTGTATAAACATTTGCTTAACTCTTGATGGGTAAGTAGCAGTCAGCTAGATGAAAACTTCAGAGGGAAAGAGAGGAGTCTAGAATGCACAGTGTTTCCTGGCCAGTTTTTTTACAACTAAGTCACTGTATTATGTTTATGCTGCTCCTCTGGCCTTTGCTTAAAATAACATCCCTGTGTCTCATCTCCAAGGGCCAAAACTATCCATAGGTTACTATTGGTCAGTCTCCTCATTCCTGAAAGTTGTCAGTCTCTATGCTTTGCAACCAGCTGTCTCTGTTTCTTGCCTCTTCTTCATCCTCATTCATAAGCAGCGCTGCTGCTCATCTGAGTATTGTTCATAGGCATTCCTTTATTTTCTTGCTCAAAGATACCATCTTAGTTCAAGCTTTTGTTACTTCATCTAGAGAATGAGAGATTTCAGAAGACTAGATTCCCCTCAAAAGTAAAAAGATTCATAAATAGAGTTTGGTGATTTTAATGTCGACCCCACTCCCAAAGTTCTAGAGTTCATTATTAAAAAATTAGTAACCACTCAAAAGAAGATATCACCCTTTTTAGTATTATTGGGCTAGCAATGTGTGAAATGCTTCAGGCACTTTGTGTATGAACTCAGCATTTGACCAAACTCATTCTCTCAAATCACATGAATTAAGCACCTGCCATGTGTTTTGCAGATATAGAGGTCAACATATTCTTCATGTTTAATAGGGCTCATAGCCTAATGAAAGAGACAGATACATAATGGGGAATATGGTACTGATGAATATAATAAAATAGTTTCAGAAATGGACATATGATATGACAGGAAGCTAGGAGAGAAGCAGTTTACACTGCTAGGCCCAGGAAAAATTTGTCAGAAGAATGGATGTTGATGCAGAGAGAGTATTCTAGCCAGAGAGCTGAGCAGGACCAAAGGCAAAGATGCAGGAGACATTCTGGTGTGTGTATATGAACTAAAAGCAAAGTTTCCTCGAGTCCAAGTTCCCAACAGCGTGTGACACATCTTGGGGACAGAAAGGGGCTTACTTCTTTTAGGATACTCTGAAATCAAAATAGAAAGACATAGGCTATATGTGGAGAAAAGAAAATGAATGAATAACCTTGCTATGGATTAATAGCAAGGAGAGGGAATTATGTGGGCATATGCTACAGGACAGTTTTTAGCTCTGCTGATTCATACACTGAATTAACAACTATTTGCTAAGCATCTAACATGTACTAGACCCTGAGATTAAAATGTTGAAGAAATAATTCTTGACCTCAAGATTTTTGCCGTCTAGTGAAAAGCCTGTTCAATACAATTTTATCAGTGATTTTAATTGAACTAATGAATGTAAATAAAGTAAAACTGGAAGAAGTAATTTTTATGACAGAGCAGAACCGGTATCTCCAAATGCCCTGTTGGGATATATTACATTAAAAGGCTGACTCTAATCGGGCAGATAATAATAATATGTGTGGACAATTTCTGACCAATGGGGTACTGATTTCAATCTGGAAGGTGCTCTTTCCACCAAAATATTAGTGCCTGGAAGACTCCTCTATTCTTACACAAACGACAAACACAGGGACATCATTTACATACCATTCAGGGTCTGAAAGGCACTAGAGATAAAAAAACATTTTAGGGTAACATTCTTATTTTCAATTCCTATTCATTACATTACATGTTTTTAATGAAATTTGTCAATTTCATCTAGATTGTTGAGTTTATCATAAATTTTTCATATCTTCTAATTATATTTTTAGTATGTGTAGGATCAGTAGTGCTGTCCATTTCATTTCTGATGTTGGTACATTGTTTTTCTTTGATCAGACTTAATGAAGGTTTATCTTGTATTAATATTTCCAAAAATCAAATTTGGGTTCTGTGGGTTTTCATCTGTTTTCTCTTTCATTGATTTTCATTCTGATATTTATTTCCTTTCCTCTATGCACCTGGGATTAATTTGCTTTTCTCTTTTAGTTTCTTAATGGTTCTTACATTGTTAACAAAGTTTCTTAAAATGAAAGCTTAGAGAGAAAATTTTCCTCTAAGGACTAAATTAGGTATACTTTGCAAATTCCGATATATCATTCGGTTCAAAATACATTCTAATTTTCTTTCAATTTCTTTTCTAATCCATGGCTCTTTAGAAGCATAATATTTAATTTTCAAATTTGAATATTTTCTAGGTATCTTACTTTTAATGGTCTCTAATTATACATTGTTAAAGTATCTGATATGGTCCAGAGGACTTAGATGATTTTTAAATTTTTTTTCTCATTTTCTTTTTAGTTTCAATGTAGGTAACTTCCATGAACCTCTTTCAAATTTACTAATCTATTCTTCTGTTGTATTCGGTCTGGTAAGCCGAATACAACAGAAGAATCCAGTGGAATATCCAGTAGAATATTCAATTTGGGTATTATAATTCTTCAGTACTAGAAGTTCTATTTGGGTTTATTTTTGTAGATTCTATTTCTTTGCTAAAATTCCCAATTTATTCACCCATATCATTCATCTTTTTCATGAGACTTTCTCACATGTTCATTGCAGTTACACTACAGCTTCTCTCTGTTAATTCCAACATCTGGGTTAACTATAGTTTGCCTCTATTGGTTTTTCTTCTATTGAGTCATGTTTTCTTGCTACTTTTGGTGCCTTATAACTTTTTCCATTGTATCTAGACTTTGTATGTAAATGAACACTGGGGACTAAAGTACATAATATTAACCTATAAAAAATGGCATGTTTCTTCCTTCTATCAGGTGTTATCATGGGGGATTCAGGCAATCTAATCATTAGTTGTGTTGGTCCTGGTTTTGTTAAGGCTTTACTTAGATTTCGTTTATCTCTGGGTTCAAAAGTTTTGAGGGGTTCTGCAGGGTTTGAGATCTATGCACCAGCAAGAGTCTGGAGACCACTCTGTATTTTATAACCCAGTTATCATCCTTCTGACCTGTGAGCGAGCCTTCTTCCTTTATAGTCTGGCAGAAAACTTAGTGTCTAGGAAGGTTTTTTTTTTATACCTTTGCCCCTATCCCTAACCCTTGACACTTTATTTTTTGCACCTCAGGAGATCTGTGGTTTGCCATGTACCACTTCGTAAAGATCCAATGCACCTCAAGAATGAAGGTGAGAATCCATCTCATTTCTCCAGACTGTCCTAGCAGGTGGTGGAACCTTGCCATGTACCAAGAGAAGGCCCTAATCTGGAGGAACCTCTCTTAGCTTTCCTGGCCTGCCTTTATATTTTGATGGTGGCTGCCAAGCAATCTAATAGCTGTGTGCATTTTGGGGAATTTTTCTAAGCTCTAATACCCTGCTCAAAGAATGTGTCAGAATATTGTCTGTCATTTGGTAAACTTTCGATGCAATGTGCAGGTATTTTCTAAGCCTTCCTATTCTTCCCCTAGCTTTCAATATGCTGCCATCAAGCACTGGGTAAAAGCATCAAGGGAAAGAATAGAGAGATGAGTACAAATTGATACTGTGCTTCTTGCTTCTTTGGATTCAAATCTATCTTGCCAGTACATATGTGGCCAAATATGTTTAAAATTTGCCCAGTTTTTCTTTCCCCACAGTCTGTATCAGATTTGCTCCTTCTCACACCATGCACATAGGGAAGGCTTCTCTCTTCAACAACAACAAAAAAAAAAAAAACAAAAAAACAAAAAAAACTCATACTTTTCTTACTCTCTGATGGGTTTTACAAAACTATTGCAGTATAACTTACTGGGCTTCTTTTGTTAAGGTGGGAGCAGCAGTCCCTTGTGATTTTCTATAATCTAACTGGAAATGAAACTTAGCAGCCTAAATTTAATGCTGGTCTATGAGAAATGGCTCAAAGTACAGTTGCAAATCTAAAACAATTACTTGGAGATTTCCAAATTGTTTATGTGAAACTTTATATTGTTTTAGCTATTTGAATCAGTAAACTATCCCAAAAAATTCATTATTCAGGTGACTTCATAATAAAGTCCTATGGTTTCCACAGAAGTTTGTAACTATATGAGGAAACTGGGAAATTCCAGAAGTTAATTCCAGAACTGAGAGTTTACCTCTGAAGACAGTCAGCTGATGCATCCATGAGGATGAGCCAACCTACAGGGATCGGAATTCTCCTCTTTACCACCTATTTTCTAGGTACAAGATAGAAGCCCACTGTCTACTCATCAATGCTGATGCAGCAAGATGAGTTTGGGGAACTAAAACAAGAATTTATGGGGCAAGCTTTAGTTTCTAATCTTTAAGGAGATAAGGCAGGGCAAAATTGATCTATGGGTGGTAGACTGAAAATCTCTTGGCTTTAGTTTCTTCATCTGTAAATTGAGAATAATGGTAATACTTATCTCATAGGGTTGTATAAGTCTTACAGTATATAACGATAACACTTGAAGAAGCTGATGTTATTTAAAATCTCACTATTAACTTTACCTAAGCTAGGAAATGCTGGAGTCAGGATTGGAAGCAAGCTCAATCTTATTACTATTCCTAAGTTCCACACTAATTTTATTAATGAAGAAAAGAAGCCTCAGAGTTAACTAGCTTCCCCAAATGATTCAGGTGGTAAGTGCCAAAGCCAGAATTTAACCCAGTGCTTTTAACCTCTGTGATACCTTGTTTCCCAGACCAAGTCCTATAAACAAGGATAAAATGGCAAGTGGGAGGTGTAGATAAAAATTAGAAGTACAACAAAAACATGATTAGAATAAGTGTATAAAAGAAGTATAGGAAGGAAGTTACTGGGTATTAGCTATGATGCTGCATAAATCTATTATTAATAATTATTTTATTAATTGATCAAATACTTATGATGGACCAACCAGTATATGACATACTATGAAGAGAAATAGCAACATGATATTGAACAAAATACAGTCATGCTCTCAGGGACTTTACTCTCTGGCAAGGACACCAACTATTAAGGCAGTTATTAAAATAAAATATGTTGGGTTGTACCAAAAGAACTCAACACAATTTATTAAATTGATTTGATTTTTAAAACTAAAACTTGACTTAAGTGCATGATTTAAACTGGGAGATGGCTTATATTTAATTGTTATATAAATTTAACCACCCTACAGTCAAGTTTTAATGAGGTATGCAATGCAGAGATATACATTTCTAAATTACTTTACTTCACTTATTACGTTCCACCTTTTTCTCCTCCAAGCAATCTAATAAGCACTGATATAAAATAACTTCTGATTTTTATTTTCCACTGCTTTCCCTTTTGTTATGCTTTACTTGGACCTGTTAATAAGCATTGAAAAACTCAGAAAAGTGCAACAGCAGAAAGAAAGAAAAGTCACAAGGATATTCTTCCTCTAGAGTTATCCCAAATTAATACTCTAGTAGTAGTAACAGCAAACACCTACTTAGAACACACTATGTGAAGGACAGGTAAATATATTCATTAATTTGTTTTAATTAACTTAACCCTATGAGTAAGGTACTACTGTTATCTCCATTTAGAGATGAGAAAACTGAGGCATAGAGAAGTTAAATGATCCACACAAAGACAGTAAGTGGCAAGACTGGAATTCAAAGCAAGGTAAGAATATTTGCTCTCAACCATAGGCCATTTTACTTTCAAAGAGCCAATAGGAATATGGTTCTCAGTTCAGTAAGAGTTACAGTGTGCAACACTCCTTTCACTTTAAACTATTCTAATCTAGATTCTGTTGTATTTGATATGTCTCTTTTTCATTATCAATATTGTTCATTTTGGTGCCTCTCTCTTTGTTTCTTAATTACATTTGGTGGAAACTTGTATATTTTATTAGTCTTTTCAAACAATCAATTTCAATATTTGTTAATCTGCATTATATGTTGTCTTCTGATTAAGTACTTTTATCTTTTTAACTTTCCTTTAACTTTCCTTTAGGTTTACTCCATTTTTCTTCTTTTAATTTCTTATGTTGAACACTTAGCTCCTCAACATTCAGCTTTTCGGAAGAAATGAATGTGTGATTTGTCAATGATTTCTTGTCAATGACACCAAAAGCAAAAGCAACAAAAACAAAAATAAACAAATGGGACTACATTCTGTTTGGCAAAAGAAACACTCAACAAAATAAAAAGGCAACATATGGGATGGGAAAAAAAATATTTGCAAACAATATATTTTACAAGCGTTAATATATAAAGAACTCATACATCATCATCATCATCATTATCATCATTATCATCATATCAAAAAATGGGCAAAGGGCTAAATATACATTTTTTTCTAAAGAAGATATACAAATGGACAACAGGCACATGAAAAGTGGCTTGTCATCAGTAATCATCAGAGAACTGCAAGTTAAAACCACAATGAAATGTTTCACAACTGTAAGGATGAACGAAAAACAGAAAATAACAAGTGTGGAATGTAGAGAAACTGGATCTTTGTGTACCATTGGTGGGATTGTAAAATGGTGCAGCCACTATGAAAAACAACATGGAGGTTTCTCACAAAATTAAAAATAAAACCACCACATGTTCTAGCAATTCCACTGCTAGATATAAATTCAAAAGAATTGAAAGCAGCATCTTGAAGTGATGTCTGTATATCCATGTTCACAGCAGCACTATGCACATTAGCAAAGATGTGGAAGTAGCCCAGATGTCCATCGATGAATGAATGAATAAACAAAATATGGTATATACATATAATAGAATCTATTCTTTCTTAAAATGGATGAATCTTGAGGACATCATGCTAATGGAAATAAGCTGGTCACAAAAAAGACTAGTATTTTGTGATTCTACTTATGTGAAATATCTGATGCAGTCAAATTCATGAAACCATACTATAGAATGGTAGTTACCAAGAGGTTTGGGAGAGAGTTAGGAAAAGAGTTTTGTTTAATGGGTATAGAGTTTTAGTTTTTTATGATGAAAAAGTTCTAGAGATCTGTTTCACAATAATGGGAATATACTTAACATTACTGAACTGTATACTCAAAACAGGTTAAAAATGGTAAATTTTATAGTATGTGTTTCTTATCACAGTTTTAGAAAACCATGTACTTAAGGCTATTATGTTTCTTATAAGTACTTCAGCTGAATTTAAAAAAAAGTGATAATTTTTATCATTCAGGTTATTAGTTGTAAAATGCAGATGAAGATAATAACAAAACCTACCTCTTAGGACTGTAGAACTGTTATAAATAAATGAGTAAACTGCTGAGAAGTATGTTGAACAATTATGTATTTACCATGAGAATATTTATTTAAATTTGTCCTTGTCTTCTCACTTTCTCTTTTCCTTCATTTCAATAAATTGAGAATATTTTTATCTCTTTGTTTTTACTCATTTTACCAGCCCCCATTCATTTAAAAGTTTTGTCCTCTTTGTCTCTTTTTCTAATTCTCACAATAGAAATGTTGACATGCATACTTGACTAAGACAAGTCTACCTACTCTTATTCTAAATAATATAAGGTCTCTAGAACACTTTAGTAATACTCATCCCCTTTCTGATTTAATATAGTTAGTATCTAATATGTTTGCTTAATTTTAATGACATTTAATGCCATTTAAATTTAACCACAATTATTATTGCTTTGTATATTCATCTTTGTTTAGATGTACCCACATGTTTAACACTTTCTTCAATTAGTTCTCAGAAATTTCTTCTGAGACAGAAAAATCATTCAGATTTATATTTTGGTCATAGATACTACTTCTTTCTTGTACATTTGAAATGTCTTTATATTTGATTTACTATTGAAAAAGAGAGTTGCTAAGCATTAATTCTGGGTTTTCTATTCTATTTCAAGACTTTTAAGATGTCATTCTAGTGCCCTCTGGCTTCTTTGCTACTGAGAAATTAGCTACCAATCCAACTGGTGATTGTTTTTAAAAAACCTCTTTTCTCTGTCTTCTTTTGAGTGACGTTATTTGTTTTTGATGTATTGTACTTTCAATATGATATTTCCAGATATAAATTTTTCTTTATATATATTGCTTGAAACTTTGGGCTCTTCTCAAAACTAAGAGTACATGCTTTTTACCAATTCTTAATACAATTTCTACAATTTTCCTTTCAAATATCCTTTTCCCTCATCTCTTTTATTTGTTTCTTATATTCCAATCAGTCCTTCTTCCATGTTGATAAATCTTTTTCATATTTCTCTTATTTTATTTCTCTGTGTTGCATTCTTAGTAATTGCTTGTGATTGATGATACAGTTAACTAATTTTCTCTTTAGTTATGCTTACCCCTTCAACTGTTTTTTATTTTAGTTAATTACATTTTTATTTCTAAAATTTTTGTTTCTTTACAAAATTTTCTGCTTATTTAAAAAATTTCTCATTGCTCATATTTTTATTTCCATCCTTTATTTTAGTACATGTATTCAGCATAATTATTTTGTATAGTATAATCAATAATTTCAGTACTAGAAGATCTGTTTCTGAAGTTGGTTTTAGGTAAAAAAAATTTTGAGGAATAAATTGAACAATGCTTTCTCCAGAGATAAATTGCATTTGCTTGTACAATGTGCTGAAGAGAACTTCTGACCTGGATCACTCTAAATTATATAGTTTTAAATTAATGCATTTTAAATTATGCGAACTGTATTGATTCAGGCACCATACTCCTGTAAGGCCAACCAGTGGTCTTACAATATCGATCAGGAGACATTTTAAAACCTCTTCCTAAAGTCAAGGATGAGAGGGACAATTTTCTTTACAGTTTAGTGTTTTAGGTCACTTCAGGGAAGGTGTAGCAGCTCTTGGCAGGACAGTTTCCAGCATGGCTCCTGATACTTAGTCCATGGCTTTGCCCTGGGAATTCTTTGCTCTGGAAGACCAGTATATCCAGAAGTGTTAGAGCCTCTTTATCTCTCTGCAGTTCTGATGTTATTTTGATCCTGGAACTGGCATATTTTATTATTATCTCACAGTTTGTTTATTCACTTGTAAGTATGTAATCAACATTTTTACATATCTATACCAGGAGGCTTTCAGGGTCTCCATATTGCCAGTAATAGAAGTCTATAATGACAGAATACTTTCTATAATTTAGATACAATATATTTGTCAGTTATAAGTATATTGTTTAACTTATCCCCAAGATCATCATTTTGCTTTGATTATAATATCATTTTAATACAGAAAAATTTAATTTTAATGTATTCAAAGTTATTTTTTATTATTTGGTTTTTCTCATAATTATAAATCTTTTATGTTTATATATGTTTTCATAAAATATTTAAATTTTTCTTGATTTAGATCCTTATTCCTATTGGAATTGCCTTCTCTTTATGAAATGAGGTAATATCCTTTTTCTATATAAATAACAAATTACCAAATATCACTTATTGAATAGTTCATCATTTCTTCATTTGGTCAGGTAAGTGACTCTATTAGAGAGAAACTTTTGAATGATGAGTAAGTGTATTTAATGGTTACCTTTCAAGTTTTAAAAAATTTCTTCTTACTTTAATTTTATATTTTTTAATTTTATTGGGAAATTGTCTCTCTGTTTGAAAGGTACATAGCATAAAGTTTACAGTGGTTTGTTATGACTTTTTAAAGATTTTGTATTTTTTCTAGAGATACATGGATTATCTTTTTTTAATACTGCTTTTCTCTTTTTAGATTTACTCTAACACTGCTATGTACTTGTAGCAACAACTCCAAATTTAAACTTAGTAGGTCATTTTGACCCAAACTTCTTACTTTTTTAAAAAAAGTTTTTTGATATTGTAATTTGCATTTTTTATTATTATTGAAATATTACTTTTCATGTATGTATTACTTCCTTGAACTGTTGAGTTCATTGTTTCCTCTGCCCACCATATTTTTTATTAGTATATTGGTATTTTTCTCATTAATATAAACTATTTGTATTAAATATATTAACCCCTCGTTTATCATATTTGAGTCATTATTTTTCCCCAATATTTTTAAATTCTGATTTCAATTATATTTTCTCTCTTTGCCTATATTGCATCCTCCATGTTCAAAAAATTTTATAGTCTTTATTATATATATATATATATATGGTTATATGTGTGTGGATATAGACATAAGTGTGTGTGTGTGTGTGTGTGTGTGTGTGTGTATCTTACTACTGACTGCTGACTATAGAAAATGTCTAGAAATGGATGAACTTTTTTCAGGATATAGGCTATTTTGAAAGAATTTTAGTGTCCTAAAAACTGAACTATCTAAGATTTTCATTTGAAATTTTTCTGACAGGGTGTTAAGATAGAACGATGACATCAAAGTTTATGACAATATGTAGTATTTGTTATAAACATTGATTTGATATGTCAATTGATTTTGCAAAGCTTCTACTATAATAATTAAGAATATTTTTAACATGAAACAACTATTTCCTAATGGGGAAAGTGAATGAACAAGAGTGCTCACTTCCTAATTATTTTCTTTTGAAAAAAATTACAAATATAAGATAAACTGACTTCAATTGCAAAGAAAATGTCAGAAGTGACAGTTTAACACCAGTGTAGTACTAATGATCTCAACTAAGAGAAATGTAACATTAATGAAGGCTACTGTCATTAACTTCTTCAGGGCCTTGCAACCAGAGGAATAAAAAATTAATATGTTAAAATTATTCACTGCTAACATATGATTATGATCTTTAAATATCAGCCTAACCATACTGATAGGACTGACAGAAATGGGCCAAAGTGCCATTTAGTTCGTAGTACAACATTATCAACAAGCTAATAAAGATGACATTATAGAATGTCAGATTAGGAGACTGGAAGGAGATGGGGGTTGGGTGTGTATAAAACCAAAGCAGGTTTGGCAAGCAAACTATAGCACTGGCAGACATTAGGAATAAGTTTAGTAAAAACAGTTGCTCAACACTATAGATTAATCAATATATTCCATGTTTTCACTACTGCCTAATTGTAAACCATTCACCTAAACCCTTGCAAAGCATTCTCTCAGCAAGTCTGTCTCATAGAGAAAGCTGTTTAGGGTAGATGAGACTTGATACTTCAGAGAATTCAAAGGAGGATGTTCTGCTCTTTCATTCCACAATTTAATTGAAACACAGTGCTACTTAACCTTGAAATACTATGCCTTGTATTTGTCCATGTCACCATCTGTAATCAATCATTTCAATAAAATTAATTCAGCAGATTCTAAAATATTTTGCTGAGTTAAAACCCTGTGATTTTTTCATGTAAAAGTTTGAAATTTTATATATATGTGTATATATATGTGAGTATATATATATATATATATATACACACTTATAAATATATATAATTTCTATCTATATCTCTATCACTTATCTAGAACAGCTTTTAAGTTTTTATTTGTTTATACTTTCCCATCCCCAAGTATCAGATTAGAAACTTGATACAGAAGTTAAAAATAGAATAGCAATTGAAAGAAAGAGTGCTTTGTCTTGGAATGCTACCCAACATAGGCAGTGAAAATTCTAAGCTATTCTCAAGACCATTCCCTTGTTTTTGTTTGTTTGTTTGTTTTTTAAATTTATTAACTGCTTCTCTTCACTGGAAATTGTCCTCAACATCATCTGCTCTTCATTCATTCATTCATTCAGTCAGTCATATATTAATTTTGTACAAGACAGGCACCACATAGAATGTTGGAGATAATGTGATAAAGAGACATCATTTCTGCTCATATGAAGTTTACTGGTTTGTGGAAATGTAGTCATAAATCAAATAATCATGATAATGAGGATGCAATTACAAACTGAGGTAAATGCTCTAAAGGAAAGGAACAAGGTTGCAGGAGAGCATAAAACTAGGAGGTCAAGGCTGGGGAGAAAGGGGGAGTTTCCCTGGTAAAGTGACCCTTGAGCTGTATTTAACTGAGAGACGAGAAGGGAAGTCGAGGGGAGAGCATTTCAGACAGGGGAATCAGCTAGTACATTAAAAGCTATTTGGCCAGAGGACACTCAAAGTCATTCCTCCACTTCCTCCCCTACACGCCCCCAGGGCTGGTGGATTACAGCCAGAGGAGAGTGCCCTACCAGTGCTGCTGCTGCTATTCAAGGGTTTAAGGCTAAATTTAGGACAAGGAAATTTCTGGATGGAGTGAGACAAATGGAGTTGCCCTGTGCCTGGGGACTCACTGCCTGGGCTCCAATCCTAAATTCAGCAAGACAGACCTGAACTTCGTCCCATCTCTGGTCAGAATAACTCTTACATAAACTGCAACAACTAAACAACATGTGAGCCCTGAAACAGAGTTATTGAAAACAACAAAGCAAAAATTTTAAATAAGTATAGTAAATAAGCACGTAAAGGACATTAGTAATCTGAGGGAGACCTTGAATCCTGTCTGATTTTCGTAGACTGTCTCACTTTTATAAGGTCTCCTTCATTTTTCCAAGCCTTCCCGTACCATTCATATTACCCCCATCTACCTTAAGAACCTGGGGACCAATCTCATTATGCTTTTTATCCTATTTATATTGGCCACTATAAAAAGCCTAGGACTTCCATGTCATTCCTCCTCTTATAGTTTATCTCTCTTTATATGCCATTTTCTAACCCATCTTCCAACCCTTCCTAAGTCTTATAACCTTTCTAATGGACCCTCCAGATGTCACAATCAGTTATCAGCAAATAGCTCATATCCTTGACTTTTTTTTGCTCTACTTTCCCTTCACATTCTGGCTCTAATTAAAACCTGGGTCTCCCCTGAGAACACTGTGTACCCCCTCTATCTTATCAAGTGGTGGCTCTTTTCTCTCTCATACCCCCTCTTACTTCTGAACCTAGACATGCTATAGCTGTCTTTTTAATATTTCATTGTTGCTTCTGGTCTAATCCCTGTCCCATTCCCCAAAGATTTACAGTTTAGAACAATAAGGAAAAACCACTGTTGTGTAAAGTACATATACAGAGCAAAACAGTATTTCTAAAGTGAGAGAGAAATTAAGATTTCCTTTGATTAACTGCATGTTTTCCAAAGCAGAGACCATTAAGAAAGGGCAGGATCTCATTTTTTTTCTTTAAAACTTCTACTATCTTTGTACATGTGACTATTTGTGGCTAGCTTTTCAGCTACCTGGCTCTCTTCAGATAAGAAGCACTAATAGTACTACATCCATACTTGTCAGCAATTACCTTCATGATCAATGACATCCATGTGAGTGATCTTTGAGGACTGAAGGGCTACTTTACTCTTAGAGTTGGATTAAACCATCCATAAATGCCTCACACAACAGCTTTGTAGAAAGAAATATGTGTTATCTATTTTAAAGTTGAAAAAAAGATGAGAAGATAGGCCAGTCAGGAGAAGTCCTGGGCCGTATTCTTCTATTTCATACCTTCCCCAGTATTTGTTCACTTCTAGCTCTGGCCCTTCAAGATGGGGTGGTCCCTAGAACAGAAGTACAAGGTTGGCAGTGGGGCAGTGTGGACCCTTGAATCCTGGTCATATCACATCTGCTTTTCCCTGGGAATCAATCTGCATCCACCTTGACACAACAGATATTTTCTCCTGGAAAAGTTATACTACCAGTCGGTATAATTCTATATGTACATTTTGTGTTCAGCCCAATGGCCAAGTACTCTGTGTTAATTCTCCTCCAATAATCCTGTGATTTTTTACAGGCTCAGAGAATTTATCCAATTAAGAACTAAGGTCTGCTGATTCCAAAGAACCAGTACTTTTGGCTAGAGGTCCTGCTTCAGACCACATACATATGTGGTAGAAACTGGATTTAAAGTAAAGACTAGACTCCCACATTTTGGTTTTTACCACTCAGTGAATAATTGTTGAGCTAATGAAAGAATAAGTGACCGATCCATCAGTCAATTGGTGTTCAAAGTATGATATACTTGATTAATTTTGAGAGTGAATGCTAAGAAATATGGTAACATTATACATCTTTATTAGATTTGAGTAATAGGAATTACTTTTGCCAGGGGTTAAAGGAAGTATTGCATCTTAAAAAAAAAAACTAATTCAAAACAAGTTTTGAAATCACTAGGTTATAGCCCAATACAGGGACTGAAAGCAGGATACTAGAGGCAAGTTACAACCTAATCCTACCATATAACTACTCTGAGCTAGAAAATATATTAGCTGAAGTTAGAAAGATGAATAGGAATACTCTAATATGAAATATATACATTCTATGCATCTATAAGTTTCCTTATCTGTACAATAAAAATAATAGTACCTATCTTATAGTAGTTTTTGTGAGGATTAAATGAGATAATATAGATAAAGTGCTTGGAACAATGCCAGGCACACAGTAAGTACTTCATAAATAATAGCTTTAATTATTAATGATAGCAATATTACTGTCTAAGTTTCTGCTTTTAAAGAACCAAATAGTATGGGTCAGGGCAGTATAACAGCTGATAGTGTTTCCTAAATGGTACTGGGTAAGACACATCAAATTAAGAGAAGAAAAGCAGAATTGTATTATCTCAAAAAAATGCATGTTTTTCTAAAATTAAACATGTACACCAAAGATCTGTCCCTTAGAAAACAGCTTGAAACATCTCTATTATTTAAATTCAAAACCACTTCTTAATCATTGAGGGGACTGGCTGTATCCTGTCACTGTGGGGACGGTGGGTCTTAATGACAGTTCTTTCTAAGGTTCTGTTTCACATTACCTTTTTGTGACCTGAAAAATGTCACTTGATGCCATTTGCTCAAGTCAACTGCCAAACTGGATAAAACCATTTCTTACAGAAACCCAGATGCTGCCTCTAACCTAAACTATTTTGAGTATATCTTAGCCTCCTGTTCCCCCTCTGCAGTCAAGGAAATAGCAGTTGATATCTTAATTGCTGCTATCTGATAGAAAAAGCATACACCTGTTGATAGATTGGCTCAAAACAATTTTAAAGAGAAACTTCAAAAGTACAAGAAGATTCTTCTCAGGCCAGCGCCACCTCAGACAAGCTACTGAGAGGAAGGTTCAGTGCCCGATTTGACAGAATGCTTTTCCAATGAGCACAGGTGCAAGTCACCATTCTTCCTGACTGATGTGTGGTCATCACCTACTCAGATGATACTAAACCAAGAAACCCCACAGAGACCTGCCAGGAATCATCTCACCAGGACAACAGTATTTAAAATAATGCCTGGATAATGTATTTATAAAAGATGTTCAAGATTTTCAAACTTGGCAAATGTTTATAAATCCATTCTTGAGTGAACACATATTGTAAACAGGCAGGTCAGCTTAACAGGGATATCCTGTGAAATGTCTTTGATAAATATACAATTAAAGAATAAAGCTTGATGGCTTTTCTAGATGGACTTTTGTTGTAGCTACCTTCAAATCCTATAGCTCAGGTTTATATGTTGAAGCTTCTTCTGACCTCAGGAGAATTACTGTATTCCCCAACTGCAAACTCAGGCATTTATCTCATTCTGTTTTTTGTGGTTTCCCAAAGTCCAATTTGGCCAGCTCTGCCTACATGTGTTCAGCTCTGCAGTGATTTATTTCATATGTTCCTTCTGCATATTTCAATTTGGCATTTGTTCCTATCATTCCCATATGTCAACAGGTTACTTTGAATTCAGCTGTCTTATGTAGGTCCCCAAGATAACCATGATTTTCATACCAGGAAAAAATAGGTATAGAAAAATAATCTCAGTATTTGAATAACCTAGTTAATTCCAAAATGCTCATTTCCTGTGGATTCTTAATTCCTGCACAAATGAAACTTGAGAAACTTCTCTCCTCATATAGGTCCTAATGGTATCAACTCCTTCTGTTTCTCAGACAAATCTGTTTTCTTTTCTGTTCAACTCCAAGACTCTTCAGAAGAGTGATGATGCTGAGTGCTTCATAAACACCATTAACCCAAAGTGGAAGCATATGCTACTCAGAAGCCTTTATCACCAAATTTTACAGATTCTCAACACTATTCTCTTCCACTTATGGATCACAGAGCCAGCTGCATTTACTATCTCTTTCTTCATACTAAGGACTGCTGTTGAACTGTTTGAACAAATTAAGAAATGCTTTAATATGCTCCTTCCTTTAAGAAACTAATATACCATTATTTTATTTTTGAAAAAGAAATAACATTATTTAAATATTAAAATATATTAATTTTAGCAAAGATCCTTGGAGAAATGATGACTGATCTTCAAAAGACGTAGTTTTCATGAACTCTAAAGCTTGTTGACTTGTTGGCACTTAGTCAATGATGCATTTGTTTGGCTGATACAAAGTACCAAAGCTGAGTCAACACAGAATAAGAACATCTGGGTGAAAAGTGAAAAAGTCAAATATGATGTTTCAGCAGTTGACACTAAGTAGTCATGTTTCTGATGGAAATGTTTCTCTTTTAACTAATCATTTTGTTATTCTGTCCTAGTATCCATATTGATAATTTCATACAACATTTAGTATTAAGCAGATTCGAAGTCTTTTGATTCCCCTAACATTTCTTCTGACAAAGTGACATAATACTATTTCCGTCTGACAGATGCTACCAACATGTATAGAGACAGCTAGGTTAGATCGCCTCATATTCAAAACTAAAAAAGAGTATTATGGCTTTAGCCTGATTTGCCATTGTGGCATTTCAATTCAATTGCAGTATTACAAATAATGAGAATTTTGTACAGAGTTGTTTTAGCTGCTTCTTTTTAAAGAGATTTTGGTATTACACCTCAGAACGAAGTTATCATTTCTGTTCTATGGCCAGGGAAGCTTTGCAATCATTTTGATTTCATTATGTTAGCTTGTTAATTCTTTGACAATAGCAGACAAACACTGCATTTGGGTTTTCTGTGTTGCTTTTGAGTAGTTACTGAAACTGATCTGCTTTTTAATGCAAACATTATGCAGACTGCAGCCAGACAATGGAAAGTCTGTTTGCAACCTGAGCAGGGCTGGATGCAATCTTTCCCAGTTGGGTAGCTATCATTTCAGGTGCTGCTGAAGAATTCATTGCAGAATTTTCATTTTTCAACTGTTTGTTAAAATCACATACCAAGTCAAATTTAATTAGTTATATTCATCCGGCAGATGGTACAATATTCTGTAATAAAGTATAAATTCCTTTACTTAATTGAGTAATGCGTTTCATATGATCTCTTTTACAAATTTCAAAACTGATTCTCTTCAAACAGAACTGTACATTATTTGGATGCAGGCCCAAACAGGTTAAAATTGATTTACTACTTTCCCCCCAAAGAACTATATGTAAATGAAAGCGAGTCTGCTCTGAGTGACTTATTTTAATGTCTGCTTCTACATAAATTACTTCTGCATCTGGGAAAAAGAGGTGGGAGTATACTTAAATTATGTGGGAACAAGTTTCTGAAACTTTGAATGCAGCATGTTACAAAAATGGTCATATTTTAAAAAATTCAATTTGTTTCACTTTGAGAGAACTTAATGTTCGTTATCAGTTTGTTGAAACCATGCTGTCAATAATATTAAATAGATTCCTCCTAGATATATCAGTTTCTTTCCTGGACAGTCAATTAACATGAACATTAGAATGAAAGAGAGATAGGGGGTGTCTAACTCTACATATTAATTATGTATTATTATAGGCATCTAAAGCAGCCAAGCACAATTTTTGGACGAGATGAAATAAAACACAATACTGCCTTCTTGGTACATCTTGGATTGCTACTTGAGTCTTACCACTCAAGACTCAAAAGGGATTTCATTTCTCCCCTAAACATGTTCATTCCTTCAAACATCTGCCCACTTTTTCCTCCAGTGGAATTTGGAACAAGCTGAATTTCCTCAGCCTATATCAAAAACTTACTAAAGGCTACTAATTAATTCACTGAATGCTAGAAGTGGAAGAAATTTTATACATCTTTTATTCTAGAGACAACATATTTCTGCACATATTACTGGAATTACTCTGTTCCAGTACCTGTTATAGACATTAGTAATTGATCATATTACATGGTTTCTCAATCTTCTTCGACAAAGCTCTCATCATAAAGTGAATCCTCTTTGCCATCCTCTTCTAGTTTAATCCTTTTATTAAACTGATAAATAAATTAAGGCACAAAGATTTATAGGAGAGTTCTTTAACTTAGTCACAGCAATAACTAATGCCCAGGACAAGACTAATAAGTATCTCAACTCCTATCTAGATATATTCCCCACCATATTATCTTACCTCCTAAGTGAAAAAAATCTAGGGTACAGAATAATAGGAAGGAAAAATAATTTTCTTTTACCTTCTTATGTTAAGTAGTTGGAGCTTGCAAATTAAACTGGTGAAAGATTAACAGGAAAAAAGATGCAATTTTTATTGATGTTAATATTTTTTATGTGCACAGGAGCTTCAGAATAGAGAAGTAAAAACTCCAAGAAGTTGTTAGACTTAGGGGTTTATATACCATTTTAAGAAAGGGCAATAAATTGTAAAGAAGTGACCAGAACAGAGGAATTTGGATTTTTAGTGACAATAAATTATGGGGGAATGACTAGGAAATATATGAAGGATAAATATAATGGAAGCTAATGGTTATTTTAGTAAGGTTTGTTTGTGCAGATTCATATCAGTGTGACTCATCTCCAGCAATAAGAGTGGGTCTCTCCTTCCTGGGCACCTTCCTCAAAGAAAAATTAGGGCAGAGAAATCTTTCTGTATCTGTTGATTCTCAGTTGCCTTTAGCTCAAATAATCCTTATGCCAAAGTAGCATATTTTGGGGTGGCATATTCTGCTCCCCTTCAAACTGTAGAGAGGGAAGATATATAACTATGGTTTTACATTGCTTAGCTAATTTTATGAAGGCAGTAAGCAATCCGTCCAGGCACATTCACCAGCCACCTCCCCACCGCTTCCACTTCATCTCTGAGTGTTTTCTCTGGTCCTGCTACTAGAAGTTTCTACAGTACAGCTTTACCAGTTTTATTTAAATTATTTAATATTTTTAACAGCTCTTTTAGTTTCTTGATAAAAAAGACTCAACTTGTCTGAGCTTTATCTTGTATGTACTTGTGCCCTCAAGTTCTACAATTAAACAGCTGCCTTACTCTCAGCTCGTTAGTGCGTTATAATGTTCTATATACATTGATCTCTGAAAAACCCCAAAGAAGAAGAAAGCATGTCTTTAAGAGACAGATTTTGAATCCAATCCTTGCTCTGCTAGTTACTGGCAACAAGACTTAAACAGGGTCTTAATGGACACTGGATTCCAGTGCATGTATATCACTCAGGACAGAGCTGAGTCACAATAAATAGTAGTTTTGATGATGATAACCATGATATTGATGATGATGATGATGATGATGGTGATGAGGATGATGACTAGTGATGATATACTCCTCTGTTTTATATAGCTTTTTTTAAAGAATCTAAATTCAGTTAATTCTGTAGAGATTTCTTCCTCCCTCCTACTCCTTTTCTCCTTCCATCCCCATTACATAAAAATCAGACACAATCATACTTAAAGATCAGCAATATTCATTTACCTGGAAAAGGTAACATGCCCTGGCTTAGAGAGACTCCACTGACTTCATTACATGCTAAAATAGAACACTTTAAAATCTTACAGAAAAGTCAACTCTTTCTCTAGGCATCAGTCCCAACAAGGTAAATCAGCAGCATCTGGTGTTGAAAGGCTGTACTGGTCTTTGTTGCCTGTTTATTCATATCTCTTCCATTTAGATTATAAACTCCTTTGGGGGAGAGTTAGTGTCTAGTTTAGTGTGTCTTGTATCAAAGTAGGTAATTATTTCTGGAAAGATAGATGAATTAATGTTATCCAGAATGGAAAGTCAGGAAAATAAGGTCAATTCCCAATCATTATGATTTGGGAATAATGAATATTTAGAAATTATTTGGACAAAGAAATGGAAATTACCTCATTTACAGAGATTATATTGGAGCTATTTAATTTGTCCTTTTCTCTTTGAAACACAAATAGCTGATGTAACAAATTCCCATTCAGATGAATTGAAGCAGAAATATTCATTTTTTTCTTCTTTTTTTCCTAATGAAGAGCCAAAGTACTAGGTGATTCATAGTTCTAGGAAAATATTCTTATATGCATTTTCATCTCTCAATAAATATTAATCTTCAAAAGTAAGTTTTTTAATAAAAAGGGAGACTCATACATTTATTTTATGATGTTTTCTTGCTGAATGATCTCCAGAGGTTTTTAGATGATATCTATAGAGCTCATTCTGGGCTAACATGTATCATAGGGAAAGCTTGACTTTACTTTTCTGTAACAGGTCCAATCAATCCCCCATCAGCAAAGGCGATAGTGTAATTGTGCTATGACTGAAGGAATAGCAGGAAGGGATTCAGGAACTTTCTGACATAGTTAACTGGTAATAGAAATTCTACCATTTGACCTTCATCCATTTGGCATCCTATTTATCTCTCTGTTACAATGCAGACAGCCCTGTTCTGGGAGGAAAATATTTATTATGTTCTTTCTCAGGAAACAGCATTTTGATTGAGGTTAAAAGCATGTCACAAAGTGGGAGAAGATATTTCCTATATATATTCAACAAAAAACTCACATATAGAATGTATAACCTAAAAATCACTAAGGAAAAGATAGATAATCTAATGGAAAAGCAGACAAATGACTTAAGTAGACATTTACAAAACAGGCTGCTTTGGTCATGCCTGTCACAGCTTAATACAAAGCCCTCCAAAGGACTGAACTTATTTCTAAGTTAATAACTGAGTTCCAGAACAAACTCTCAAAATAATTATAGAAGTACAAAAATATCCAGCATTTGACAAGTTAAAATTCACACTATAGAACATTCAATCAAAAATTACCAATTGTGCAGAGAAGCAGTGAAATTATCCAGAATGTGGAGAAAAATCAATCAACAGAAAGTCCCAGTAATTACTCATAGGATAGAATTAGTAAACAAAATATTAAAATAATTTTTATAAATATATTCCATAGTTTAAAAAGATAGAAGAAAAGATGAAATATGTTAATGAGACAGAAAATAAAAATGAGCAAAATAGAAATTCTAAAATTCTAGAGAGAAAAAAATAAAATTTCAGGGAAGAAAAATGAACCAGATGGGAATAATGGGATATTAAATGTTGCAGAAGGAACAGTAAACTTGAATAAACTATGTAAAATTGAACATAGAAAAAGTATGGGAAAAAAACAGTAAAGCATCAGTGAGTTGAGGAACAAGTTCAAACAGCTTAACATATGTGTAATTGGAGTCCCTGAAGAAGAGGAGAAAGAGGAAAGCCAAAAAAATAATTAAAGCAGTAATGGCATGAAAATAGATAAAAATAATAAACCTATAGTTCATAGAAATACAACAAAGCCCACCACAAGAAATGTGAAGAAATAGACACCAAGAAACATCATACTTAAATTACTTAAAATCCAGAGACAAATATAAAAACTTATAAGGAGGTAGAGAAAAAAAAGAAACATTATGTACTTGAGAAAAAAAGGTATCAGTGGTTGCCCTGGGGTTTGGGGGATAAAAGGAGGAACAGGCTGGAGCAATTACAAAAGGGTATGAAGAAACTTTTAGGGTGGTGAATATGATCATTACTTTGATTGTAGTAATAGTTTCACAGGTGTATACATTTGTCAACATCAAATATATATTTTAGATGTGATTTTATTGTATGTCAATTATACCTCAATAAAGCTGTAAATAACTTCATAATGAAAGTACTTTACTACACAGCCACTAAAACAGATAAAACTAAAAGAAGATAGCACCAGGTATTAGCAAAAGTGAAAAATTTACACACTTTTATGAGAGCATAATTCAATAAAACATATTGGAAAATTCTTTGACAGTGTTTCTCCTAAAACTGAACTTTATAGCATATACTCTGCATTGACAATTATACTTCTAAGTATATAGCCAGGGAAAATATATGCATATGTTTACCAACTTTTATGTGTAAGAAGGACTACTAGTAATAGCTCACCCTAGAAAATCTCAAAGTCCAACAAAAATAGAATGGGTAAAGTATGGTGTATGTATAATATAGAAAATTATGCAGAAAAGAGAAAGAAAAACTGCTAAATAAAACCACCTAGCCGAATCTCAGATATAACATTTAGCAGTCACAAAAGAGTGTATAGCATATGATCCCAGCTATGTAAAGTTCAAAAGAGGCAAAACAAATTTAGGTGTTGGAAGTCATGGTTATGGTTTCTTTTGTGAAAGAAAGTGACTGGGAAGGGGGCATTAGGGAGCAATGGGGTGCTGATAATGTTATACTTCTTAAACTGGATGCTGGTAACATGCGTCTGTTTATTTTGTAAACATTCCACAAGTTGTACATTTGCTTGCTTTTCTGTATATATATATGTTATAGTTTCACAAATATTTTGGGAGTAAAAAAGAAACAATGATATATGTATAAGTGTATATATAAGTGTAAATAAATCCATATGCAATATTTATGTAAATTAAGATATACACATATGAAAAAGTAATATACATTTTATTAAAAAGCCCCTAAACAAAAGGACATATATTAAACATTAAAAAATTTTTTTTATCTATGGTTGGGAGAGGAAAGACAGTGGATAATGGAAAGAAAAAGGGGTGGAGAGAGGTAAGGTATTTAACTGGTTTGTCTCCTTAAGAAAAATAATTATTCATATTTGTAAAATGTACTGCACTGTTGAGTATAAAGTAGTATGTGCCAGGCATTCTTAGTTTTTCAGGCCCGAATCTGTTGTTACATAAAATTCTACATTCCTCTCATCTAAGCTTTTTACTAACATCCTCCCCTTTAACAATAACAAAAAAGGAGCCAACATTAATTAATGATATAGTGGTAAAATTAGATCACAACTATAGCTTCAAACACATTTTAAAGAAATACTGTAAATGCTCCAACTAAGATAGCAATATCCCCAGAGTTCCCATATATTTAATTACATCACTTGTCCTCAAACCCATGCTTTCATACCCATTTCTTAAAAAATTCTGGAGCTACTACAAGAAGCCTCTCAACTTAGTATTTCATTTACTAGGTAAATTAGTACTAGGTAAATTACTAGGTAAATTAGTTCACTAATTATGTAGGAAGTCCAACTGAAATTCCAAATGTCTAAAGAGAGTTTAACCATGAGCCACTTAAGATTGATAAAATATACAATGAGAGAAAGAGCTCGTAAATCCTAAAGCTAAATGAAAATTTTCTAATGAGAATGGAAATAGTTAAACCTAAATTTCTAGTGTACTCTTAAATGTCAGACATGAAAGGTCTAATTGTAATTCCTACTCCATCCTCTACTTTCTCAACCATTCAATGGATGAATGATAAAAATGTGAACTATATATATTTTTTCATGGAATATGTGGTATGTATAGTAATATTTCATTGTATATAGATTGACAATGGAGTATTATTCAGCTATGAGAAAGAAAATCCTGCTATGTGCAGCAATATCGATGGCCCTGGAAGGCATTATGCTAATGAAATAAGTCAGACACAAATAATAAGACAAATATTTTACAATATCATTTATATGTGGAATCTAAAAAAGTGAATTCATAGAAGCAGAGAATAGAATAGTGGTTACTAGAAGCTGTGGAATGCAGGGGGATGGGAGATGTTGGTCAAAGATTACAAACTTCTAGTTATAAAATGAATAAGTTCTGGGGACGTAATTTATATCAAGGTGACTATAATTAACAATTCTATACTATATACTTAAGAGTGTAGCTCTTAAATGTTCTCACCACACACACACACACACACAAACACTTACACACACACACACTCACACACAAACATATAATTACATGAGACATGAAACATGAGACATGGATTTGTTAGCTAACACTGTACTGGTAATTATTTTATAATGTATAAGTGTATCAAAGCAATACTTTGTACACCTTTATCTTATATAATGTTATATGTCAATTATATCTCAGTGAAGCTGGAAAAAATGATGAAAACTAAATACAAATAGTTAGGTAAATAACATGTAATATATTCATTTGATGGCAGATTATACAGTCATTAAAAAGGATAAACTATTAAAAATATGGATGATCAACTAGAATAGTAAACAAGAAATTAGGAGTTAAATAATAAAAGTTTTTTTGCTGCATAGAAATTCAGCTGTAATTTTTTTTCTTATGAGCATCATATTACAGTAAAAAAAGCTTCAAAGAAGAAACTATTATGTCAAAGTTTGAAATAAGTGAAAGCAGGCTCATATACTCTGAAAGAATCAGATTATAATATATTTAATCCTCTAAGAAAAAGGCAAAAAGTAAACAAAAAGGGTGTTTTTATAGAATTACACAGGAAATTCAACTACTTAGTAATAGGTTTCCATAATGTAAAGATACTTTATTAATTTACTAGAGTGTTCATGGTCAGACATGTAAAACATATTCAATATTATAAAATCAGCTTAAATTTGGGTACTATAACATTACACTGCTGAAAATATAGATGTCTCTGCCTTTGAATTAATTGCCTTGTATAGATGCCTGCTATCTAGTCTGATTTTAGATGTTAAATGCAAATATTTCAAATCTGTTTAAATGAAAGTTTACCTTGTAGGAAATTAGGTAATTTTGTCACTGATTATTAAAAACTAAACTTCTTTCAATATGATACTTTAAAAACAACTTCCTTATACCCACACACAAAACTTATTAATTCAACTCAGGACATTTCGTGTTTTTATATGAGCTTTAAATCCTAGCATTTACAGATGTATAAACAGCATAAAAACCTACGGTTAGCAAACCACAATTGTTCTCTCTTTGGCATTTACTTCCTAGCTTATATATCTCCTAATCCTTGATGTGCATGTTGAAAATGTCACAAAGTTCTCTGAAATTAAATGCACTTTTACATTTGAACCAGACAAATCTTGTTTATTTTCCTGAATCACACATAATTCAGGAAATTCCCAATTTTAGAAAGTTCCTTAAAGTCATATTGTATAGAAAAATATAACAAAATACACAAATTCATCTTGGTAAAAGCAACTTTCTCTTTTGTAAGAAAAATTTTCTGATAGACTAGGAAAAATTCTTTAAAGCAAACATATTTCACCACATATTGCAGAATTATTAGACTTTGCTTAGGTTGTTCTTTTGTTGGAGTGTGATAACATATCAAAGAATAAAGGCCTCTCAATGCAGAGCAGTAAGAAAATACAGTAGTGAAGAAAGATCAGTACATATTGATACTGTCCCATGAAGACATTATGAGAAAGGAAGATGGAAAAACAAATTTAGGATCTAATGATCATCAATCTTTTTCACCACTGAACACCCAGATCTGGCCAAGACAGCAAAGCAAAGCAATTTGTTCATCTTCTCTTACTTCTGACGTAATGAGGGTAGCTCATGTTTAAACTATAATGTAAAGTTGAGTGCTAATTTATTCCCTATCTAAAGAACTTAATTTACATCATGATTATTTGTTATGCTCTAAAAATAGATAATTGTTCTCACCTTTTCCCTCCCTTAACTCAGCTTTTTAACACCTTTTCTAGAGTTTGCATCAATAATTTTGTCATTTTAAAAATACTCTTTCAGGAAGCTGTCTATCCAATTTGCAAGTTAAAGTTTGTAAAATATGTGTTACTATCAGAATTTACAGAATTATTTAGTCTGTTTTTGACTACCATACATTTTGTCAACATTTATTGACGTTGAATTTGGACCATGTTAAACAAATGGTAGGTGTCGCTTTCCAGTCCAGGGGATTACATGTGATAGACAAACAAATACACATACTTATGCCCTGTTGAAAAAGTTAATCATAATGGTACAAAATTACTTTACAGAATTAATTACAAGTCTCTGAAATTTTGGAGTACCTATTAAACTCTCTTTCTTTGCAAACTAGTAATTGGGAAAATGAGGAGCGTATATACAATGTGTCATACTTTCTATTTTTAACATTCATTGAAAAAGATGGCCAAACTCATTAATTTAAATGAAAGAAAATTTTCCATGCCATTGTTTATTTTCTAAAGAACTCTAAATCTCCATGTAAATTCAAAAACCAATAATATAAAATGAAATTTCATCCATTATATTCCTTTCTTCCTTAATTCTATTGCTTTATTACCTACTTATCATCTATGCACTTCTTTTTGTTTTCTTATTATTTACATAAAGTCATTTTTCATAGAATATAATTCTCTATAGTATTAGCTGTGAGAGAATGGATAACATATAATCCTGAGATATAATAGGTGCAGTTTTCACATGTTTTGGGAGCATTATAGTGTAATATTAAGAGCATAAGTTCTAGAGTAAAATGTTCAGAATTTGAATTTTGGCTCCAATATTTACCAGCTATATAGTTTTGGGCAATGTATTTAATGTCTCTGGGTTTCAATTACCTATTTAAAAATAAGATAAAATAATATCTAGATCAAATTATTTTTAAGGAGGATTAAATGAGTTCATTCACATAGAGCATATGGAAAAGTACTTAGCATATAGTAAGTTCTCAGTAAATGTTGTATTCTATTATTTATATTATTATTGCCTTTAAAAAAATATAATATTCTGATATAGGTAGACAACCATAAAGAGTTTAAAGAGTTAACTGTTTTTATTTGGTTAAATTTCTTGATGAACAAAAAATGGAATGCAAGACATTGAATTTGGACCAATAACAGAATTTTCAAAAGAAAAAAAAAGAAACAGCTAAACAAAATCTGACAAATAAATGAAAGAAATCAAGAGAAGCAGGGTAGGGAAGTCTAGAAAAACTAGAAAACTAGAAAAATATTCAGAATGGAAGATTGAGTAGCATGGCAGAGGGTCAACGAAGAGGGAAGGAGGAAGGCAGAGAACCCAAGAGCTGGAGTCAGTGACAGCAGGAGAGACCCTGTGCAGTGGATGGGGGCAATACCCCCAGTTCTGTCACACGCAGGGGTGAGGGATGGACCATGGCGAAGATCAGTGACCTGGACTGGCAGTCACACGATGGCCTACTTCCATGCAAGCAACAAGACTAATATGATCTGCCATGCCCACCAACTGGTGTTGGAAAGTTACAAGTGGCACTTTAATAAAACCGCTCATTGTGCATTTGTCACCCACTACTGCTACTGCTGTGGGAATGTGACAGACATCTTGGAGCATCTTCAGAAAGATTTCATCATCTTCAAGGCCGCTCCTCGCTTCTCGAGACACAAAGGGCATCCCTACTCTAAGAAGCCCATGGCTGACTACTTCCTGTGACCCCTGTGGCCCTGCCTACCTCTAGCCCCCTGACACTCTATGACTCTGCCCTCTTCTCCAGACAGAAGCTGGACACTGCCCCAGCTCTGCTCTCTCCCCAAGGAGGGCACTTCAAGGTGAGAATGTTCTCTGGAGAGGCTCAAAGCCTCAGCTCCATGGTCCTCTACGTTCCCCCACTTGAACCATTAAGTTTTCAATAATTTTTTTTGTCTTTCTTCCCCCCCCACCTTTTTTTATTTTTAGATAAATTTTGAGAGGAAAAAAAGAAAAATATGTTGATTGAATAAATTTTTTAAAAGTGAGTAGATTTAGAATAGTAATAGTAGAGTAATAATAATAATAGTTCAAGAGTTATATAGATATAGAAAATTATGAAAATGTGACTCTAATTACTATAATTTAGAGAACACCATTCTATTCCATACTTCTTCCTGATCAGGGGCCCTACTTTACGTTTCCATAGCTTGTAAATTCCTCTAGAGTTAATTCCTATATAGTTTGCTATTACATCTCAATCAGATGAGTTTATTTAACATTTATGTGATATTTTGAGATAAATATTTCAATTATCAACTTCATGATAAATCCTGGTGGAAAGGGTACCAGTTACCTGAGAAAAAGATAAGAGGATCATACATCTGACAGTGCCTATCTGGCCTAGAGTCAATCTCAGTGTCTATCTCCAATGAACTTTATCCACATAACTACAACTCTGATGACTGTATTATGACATTCATCACACATTCTCATCTTTGTAGTTCATGAAAACTTGCACAATAAAAGAATGAATAATCTCCTTACTTAATACATGTTTGAGGCTTGACTGTATAGTTTTACAGATGACTCTGCTTATGTGGTACAACGATGGCCAAACAAGAAGTATTTCAGAAGCAAGTTGGTCTCCAACTGTTCATTTTTAAAAACACAGGTATGTAACATCATGATTGTTCTTAAGGTAACTTCAATACCCAAATCCAATATTTATATCCATCGGTATTTTTTCTCAAGATGTACCTTTCTTCAGGCTGGGAGGCTTTGTGATTGTAATGATGCCTTTTAGCTCAAATGCATTTTGCAGTTGGGTAGGGGTGAGAGGAAGTTAATGAAATTCTGCTCTGGATCATAGAGCATGGGGTAACGGGATTCAGTTTCTCACTTAACCTTTGAGTCAGGGGGCAGAAGTTTTACTGCTTTAGTAGCATGTTCACTAGTTTGCAGAATTTTGAGATATATGCTACAAAATACTTGCAAGAAAAAAAGGAGATATAGCATATCTTTACCAAAAAGAGTTTTAAAAGGATAGTAGGGTGACATGCATAAAACTGTTGTAGGAATAGTTTGTGCATAGAGAATCCTAAGCTTTGGTTCTGGATTCAAGAGAAAAATTCTCTATTACTTTACATAAATATATAGACAATTCAGAGAAAAGAGAGCCAGCATAACCAAAGAAAAGAACAAGAATTTGGGAATAAGATAACCCTGGGCTCACATCTTCACTGGAATTTTAATTTCAACTAGGAGTCTTATTTTTCCTCTTTTTACAAAAAGTTTTTGACAAAGGTGAGCATATTGCTGCTTATCCAGATTTCCATGTGGCATTTTTTTCTGCTCTCCTGTTAGGGCCAGGACAGCTGTATAAGGGTCTAGATTTCATGGAAGGAACTCAGTTTCAGTTTCTGCTTCCACATTTAGAAGAGTCATTTCCTGTGGCCTTGCCAATATTAGAACTCTAGAGTCCAAGAACTACAGTAGGTCCCAATGCCCTTGGAAGCAGTTAAAATGTAAATATACTTACCTTTTGGGCTTAGATTTTTTACTTGATAACTTTCTTTTGAATTAACCTATGTAATTCAGATATTTTTAATCTAAACATTTTTTTTCTTTTTCTCTATTCATTTTTTAAAATAAGTTTGTGGTAAAAATATCTGCTTAGCTTAGTTTGCCACACTTTCAGACATCTTCTGTAAGAGACATTTTGAAGCCTCCACATTCATGGTTGTACATGGCTACTTTAAAAATATTACTGCTGTCTGTTTTGTGGTAAGCCTAAAATATGCAGTTTTGTGGTGAATGTGTATAAAAAATTGGAATTTGTCTGGTTTTAAGTGAAGGAGTTCATTGCTAGGAAAAGAAATTAGGCAGTATTCAGACCCAACTGTTATTAACAAATCACTAAGTCATATTGCTTATAACTTATTAAACAATAAGCTTGAGAAACTTACTTTAGAATATTAATACAGAAATATGCATTCCTTAAACTTAATATTGTCTTGTACAATGAATGATAATTTTGAAATGATTATTGAAAAATATACTTGAAAGTGAGGATTTAAAAAAATCTTAATAAATAATCTTATTTTTGGAAAAAGTATTTTAAGATAGGAACATGGATTAGAAAATACAAAATTAATCATATATATTTCTAATGACATTATTGAAATTAATTTTGTCACTGCATCATATATAATCTATTAAATTAAAACAAAAAGTTTCTGCAAATTTTCTTTCAACATTATAGAAATATCACATTAGTTCTCCTCTAAATAGAACATTAACCTTATGACATTTTTTTCTAGTCATATTTTTCTTGATTTTTCTGTAATTTATTTATCCTTATTTGTCTTTAAACCATGTCAGTGACATCTGGTTGAAAGTAGAAAATCACTTCTGTTTAGAATATCTGAAACAATAGCAAGCCTGATTAATATATTAACACATCGACTAATCACATTGGCGCTCATAGAACTAGCTACTTCTGCTGGATCAAAATATTGTATTTACTTGTGAGATTTGGCTCTAATTTTGTTAGTAATAATAGAGCTTAATGAAATCCTTACATCTTACTTTTTTATTCAAACTTCACAAATTATAGAAGCTGTTCTTTGTATAACAATTGAGATTGTAATGATATAATTGTCTAAACAGTATCACAGGATTAGGGAAGTGATTTTACACATTCTCCAAAAACTTATGGCACCATTTAACATATAAATATGTAACTATCCTCTGAATTTAGAATATGTAGAAAATTGCTGAAGTTCTCAGATCTATTACTTATATCTCCCTACTCCAGGTTAGTTGTATGCACTGATCAAATAATTAAAAATATTTTCAAATATCCACATTTGGCATCATAAACACCTGATGTGAGAGTTATACACATCATTTAAAAATAATACACTAACTGGGACTCTCATGATATCATTAGCAATGGAAAAGTTTAATACAACTTGCAAGAGATATAATCTCCCATCAAAACTTTGTCTTATGGTAAAATGTGTTGCCAATTGGTAGTGTCTTGGTTATGGTTGTGTTTTCCTAGCAAAGGCATTTGGTTGTCCTAATTCAACCACATTCACTTGCTTTATTTGTGATTAACTGTGTGCATTTGTGAAGCAGATTTGTTGTCTTAGTTAGTAGTCATGGAAGAGTGTTTTCTTCTTCAGATGCTAAATGGCTCTTAAGGCAATTAACCAGTACATGAATTATCCCCACACCCTATTCAACAATGAAAGATAGAGATAAAAACTTATCTGTTTTCGATATTTGTATGCACCCTTTGCAGGAGTAGAGATATAATGGAAACATAACATAAACATTTATAGCATTCTCAGCTTCATCACTGATAGTTACCTCATTTTGTTTTATTTGAATTTGTGCTTATATAAAATGGGAATCTGGTTTAGAATATGAAGTAAGAAAATTTAAGTGTTAAGATTTTGGCTGCATTATCCCTGTTTTCACTTTGGGATGGTATTATAGACTGGTTCTCCCAAGGCAAGAAGACAGTCAGGTCCAAACATAAACCAAGTTCAAAAGCCAAGAAGCTCAGCCCTGAAGCTAGATTTCCAAAATGAAGGCCAACCCAAAGATGCCAAATTCAAATGGAAACAATGGGAGAAAGAGCTCAGTGTTAGAAAATGGACCAGGAGTAGATTATTCAAAAGCTGGCAAGAGATTGATCTTAAATTTTAATTCAGAATCTAAAGACACAGGGGGAGATGGTGGCCTGTGGAAAAGGGGGGACATATTTGGGGCCAAAAATATCAGTGGGGGAAAGACATTGACTTTAAAATGTAAGGTATCCAATAAATAAAATGACTCTAGACTTTAAAATAAAAAGCCTAAGATGTGACCTCCTATTCTGCCATTTTAGTTTTTATCATAGATAATTTCATAAGCTACTTGTTCCTCAGTGTCTGTAATTCTAAAACTGAAATAATTTACTGCTTTGACATTGTGAGGATAAACTCGGATAATGTAATGTCTATAACAGTCCTCAACAAATTATTTTTATTTATTTGTAATATTTTAATTTTGCAAATTGAGCTTTTACATATGAAAATAAAGGTATTAGGCACATATATTGCTTTCATCAATTATTGAAGTAAAAATTTTCTATAACACAATGAGAATAGAATCTGACCCCAATTATTCTGGCTCTTCCATCACCATATCCTTTACTTCAGGCCAGTGGTTCTCAACTTTGATGAAAGGTAGAATTAGTAAGTGAGCTTTTAAAAACTATCCATGCCCAGGTGCTACCCAACGTAATGAATTCAGATCTTAGGAGGAGGCCCAGACATCAGTGTATTTTAAAAGTGCCCAGGTGTTTCATGGTACAATGAAAGTTGACTACATTTAGGGAAACTAACCCATTAACCAAGTTGATAATCCATTTGTTTGCTGGGCTGGTCTATCAGAGTTTTCTCAATAACATCTTATTCTGAGAAATCATCTATTGAAGAATAAGAATCAAGAGGAAAAAAGCTCTCATCCCTTGAAATTCACTTTGGAAAATGTAATGCCAATCTGATGTTGCCAAACCTCATGAGTTATCCAAGACTGGCAAATGCTTCTGATATTAAATTGAAACTGCATTCTTTTCTCTTTCTTGGAAAGTACTCATATAGTTAGCAAATATTCAATCTATGGAAAGAAAAATTCTTAATCTACACATATTTTTCTATAAACATGATATTTTAAGAGTATTCTTCAGGCAAACCACAAATACAGCATCAATATACAGCTACCTTCTACTTCCCATTCCATACAGAGGCAGAATTCAAATTAGATCCATTCTCACTTTACCTTGCAATATAGATAGGAATCTTGTGGGATAAAGGACATGGCTGCCTATAAATTATGAGCATAATATGTATATGTCATTGTTTAATCACCAGAAGGCTGCTCTCATACTTGAACATCAGCTAAGACTGAACAATGAGCAAGACACAAACAATTCCACAGACAACTTGAAGTAAGTTGACCCTTCTGTGTAAATCACTGATAAAAAGTTGTATGCAACTCTTGAGAAAAAAACAAGCTGTAGAGTGTGAATGAGGTGGCCACCTAGGATAGGCTAGCAACTGTATTTTGGATGAGAGGTTAAAGCATGAAGAAGGATATTCTTTCTTTACAGATGGAATTTTCTAGGTCAATCAATGTTACTCACAATGGTCTGCAGGTAGGTGGCGGTTCACAAAGTATTTGTTGTCAATCTGAGATAAATACAGAAATTGAAATTAAGCTTTCAGAAACTCTGCGGCAGTTTGACAAAGTAATGTTATGCCTGTTAAATCTAATAATAAAAATTAAGCTCGTTTTTGTGTATCTTTTTTCATGTCATTTCTCTTGTAATTCCTTTTTATATTTTACCAAAAAAATGGCAGTGAGTGGCATATTAATAATAAAAAATAAAATGGGTCTTTTACCATAGATAATTCTAGAAACACTGCCCTAGTTTACCTCAGCAGGAAATATTGTAAAAGTTAATGCTTAAATTATAATTAAATGAAAGATACATAAAAATTATATCATTGTAATTCCACCATACTGCTCTTGAACTTTAAAGTCAAAAATAATTTATCCTATTTTCTTTATAAAATTTAAATGTTGATAATACACAATAAAATAGATATAAAGATTAAATTAAATAATGTAAAGTGCTTCATTCCTCAGTAGGACACACGTGGGCATTCTGATCTGGTCCTTATCTTTATCTTCATCTCCTGCTCTTACTCCATATGCACAGGAACTCAAACTGTAGTAAAGTACAAATATATTTTAGTTGCCCACTTTGTACCTTCTTTAAAAAAACACTTTAAAGAACAACATAAAAATATTCAAAGTTTGTCAAACTTAAGAGAGAAATACAGTCAGTTATCTAATTCAAGTAACCATAAAGTAAAAATATACCAATTGCTTGGAAGATTGTACCTGACAGTTACACCAGAATAAAATTTCTCCCATTATAACTTGTAGAGAAAATATTGTAGTGTAATCGTGAAACATTTTGCAATGTGTTCAATGTGGAGATTTAAATAAATGGCTACAAATTCTTTACATCTCTTCATCCCTGACATAGAGAGATATGTTTATAGGCTTTTTCCTTCAGTTGGGATTGTGTCAACCAATAGAATATAACAAAAGTGACATTCTGTAACTTTTGAGGTTAGTTTCCACCTACTTTTTTGGAACACTGGTTCTTGGGATGTTTCCTCCCAGGACACTTTCTCTTGGAATCCAGCATGTATACTAGGAGAAACCTAGGCAACCTAGAGAATTCATATATAGGTACTCTGATTGAACTTAGCTTTCAAATCATCTCAGCCCTTGGTGCCACACATGTGCATGAAGATGCCTCCAGATGATGTCAGCCCCTAGCTGTTTACGTCACTTCTAGCCATTCAAATCACCCCAAGCTGTTCCAGTCTTCCTAGATGAGTAACCAGACATCATCAAGCTCTCCCTGTTATTCTTTGCTCAATCTCCTAGACCACATAATTTATAAAGATAATAAAGCAGTTGTTGTTTTATGCCTTCAAGTTTGGGGTGAATTTTTTGTGACAACAGACAAAGAGTTAACCGTATTTTCACAACATCCTTATACATAGAGATAGTTATCACTTTTTGCCCTTATTAAATCTTTCAGGAGATTTTGTTGCCCTGATCAGTGAAAGAAAGCACAGTCAATACTGATGAAAGTTTATAAATAGAGAGGTGCTACTTCTTAAAGGAAGTTTTTTATTAATGACTCTATGCTATTGCAACTACTACCTTCGCATCTGACTGCCCACAACCCTGCCTCCACCTCCATCTTTAGAAACCTGATCTTTCAAGGTTTATCTTATATGTGTCTCACTCTCTGTTGCCCCTTAAAATCCCACCATACCCCAGGCAGAATTAGTGGTTCCCTCTTATCTGCTCCCAGAGACCTCTGCATTATAATGCTCAGAATATTATAATAGAATTTATATACCTTTCCTGCCCTCTCCCCACATAGTCTGAGGACTCGTTGAGGTTTAAGCAACCCTTTTCTTCTTTAATTTACCTGTTTTATCAGAGTAACTGGTATACAACTGGCACTGAAAAAAATACATGCTGTGTTGATTAATCATGAAATATGTTAGGTGGACAACCTTGTCTACATTCTTATTCCTGGGGTATACATAAACCAGCAATGTTCTACACTGCCACACAAAGATTAGGAACCAGGACACACACACACACACACACACACACACACACACACACACACACACCACAGAAATTATATTCACACATAGTATATTTTGGAAAAAGCATATTACTTTATATGAGTCAATAGTTATTGGTTATTAAATATCACATGGAACAAATTTGAAATATATGCCATATTTAAATAAACTAAAAGCATTTTATTTTGTCTAAGTATGCATAGTCAGAAGAATAAAGAAGTAACTTTTTGTGTGATTTTTCATTCACTAGGTACTAAATAAACCTCATCTTTCCAAGTGCTCTAGTGCACTCATCTTTAGCTATTTTTTGACTAACGATATCTTTCTATGCTATAACTTAAAATTTTAATTGCGCTTTGAGTGCAAGATAACCATGATCCTTTAAATAGTTAAAAGCATTAATAAAAAATTGTTCATCAGGAAGATTGTACATTACAAAGGACAACTGCCTTCAATACTCTTTCATCAAATAGCACCTGCCATCGAGTCTTCGCTTCCTCCTTTGAGGAGTAAAATAAACCTTCATGTCATTACATTTTATTCACAAACTATTTCATTTATTTTTAATTTGATGTTAATTACTTATTTAATGTAATGACAAGTGAGTGGTATTTTCATTACTCAATTAAAATATTTTTCTATCTGTAAAAATTGTTTCGGTATTTTGGGTTAGAATAAAATGCACTAAAATTTTCCCATTAAAATCAATAAAAGTACTTTCTTATATAATGGCTTTTCTCTTGCAAAGTTTTTAGGAACAACCTAAGGGTGTCAAACAAGAGATGGGTCCATTATAGGAGCTTAGCTAACAAACTCTAAGATTTACTAACGTGTGGAGGAACAAAGGATAGAAGTGGCGAGACCTGTGAAGAGACTTCTTCAGTTGCCCAGAGAAGAGATAATGGTGGCTTGGATGAAGGTGATAGCAGTGGGAGTGGTAAGTACTGGTCATATTCTGGATATATTTTGATGACAGCTTTATCAAGTTTTGCTGTTGTACTAGAGGTGTGTGAGAAAAGAGTCAAAAACATCTTCAAATTCAGAGATACAAGCTTACCTCATGCCACATAAAAGGTAAATTTGAGTTAGAACTGGGATCAAGGTGTTTTTTGATGTCCTTTCTGGAGTTCTATCCATTCTCTTCTACTACTTCAAAGGAGATCATCTTGTATTTGAGGTCTCAACAGCCACTTTATTATAAGGGAGCTGGAAGTCTTTTTAGTTACTGTGAAAAGAAGGTCTTTATCATAAATTTTTGCTTGAAGAACTTAAAATATCTATTCTAGAACACTGAGGACCTGCAGCTGCTTTGAAGATTTGCTCCAAAGCATTCTAAATTCTTAACTAGTTATTACTGAGGTCAGAGGGAGAAAGAACATTATTTTGATGGTCTTGCAGATTTTCTGGTTGACCCAAAATAACTTCATATGGAAAGAGTATTTAACCAGGGAGCAAACCAGTTTTTAGTTCTCAGCAGTACCACCAATTAGCTGTTATAAATTCTCTGAGATCCAGATTCCTTGTCTGAAAACTAAGGAGACTGGATGAGTAGGATTTTGCAACTAGTTGACATAAATCTTGTAGAGCACTCAAAGTTCTCTAGTTTCTGGACTTAGAGAAATATTTCAAGCACTTTGTCTTTCTCATAATGCCAAGGTTCTAAGGACATAAAAGGTAATTTCTATTGCTTTTAAAACTGGGGAAACTTATAATCAATGGTTCTCAAAGTTCCTCTAGCTTTCAAACTTTAATTCAGTATTACTAAACACTTTTTGGAGTAGATGAGGTTGGTTATAATTTTTAATAAAGGATTTGAAAATAAGAAAACTGGAATTTTTGACATTATATTATGTATCAGACACTAGAATATACTTTAAGTTTATAATTATAGCTTCACAATCAGTAGGTTTTATAATTTCTGGTTTTACAGATAATTTAGAGTACAAATCACTTGTTGGAGTTGGAGTTCAAACCCACATCTGTCTGGCTTCAAAATCTTTAATGTTATACCAACCTGTTATCAATAATGAAAGCAATCATCAATAGTATCATTATAAAACTTTACCAAAAAAGAAAAAAAAAAGAATTTACATTTATAGACTCCTATTATTCACAAAGTACCTTTTCACTATGGTTAGGTAAAAGGACATCTGGACCTTGAGTTAGCTCAAGCTAACTTGACAGGCATTTTAGTCTGTCCTGTTCATTCCTCCAAAGTTCTGACAGTTATCCTTACACCATGCTCATTCTTGGCCACAGCAATTGAGCAAAGGCACCTTCCTAAAAGCTGGATGCTTGATGTGTGACCTTTTCCAGTATGAAGCAACTGATTGGCTCGGAACAGGTTAATTTCACTGCAACTTATAAAACTAAAAGAAAAAAATTACATTGTAAAGAAATGTTTTTGTTTTTTTTAGGTAGACAAATTTTCCTGTTTGTTTTTTTCTTTTCTTTTCTTTTCTTTCTTTCTTTCTTTTTGTTCTTTTTTTTTGGCCAATAATTGTTAATTATTGTTAATAAAAGGAAAAGTAAATTTTCAAAAACTTGAATGAAAAACTAATTTAAAAGTGGAAAGTGATTTTGTTTTTAGAATTCAGGGAGTATTCACTGCATAGTAGCATGAAAGAGGCTATAGATAGCTAAGACCCCAATAAGACATAAAAATCTAAAAGCCAGAAAATTCAAGCTTACAACAAAATTTTAGGGAAAAAATCTAATGCAAATCAGCCAAAATATGATTTTTAAAAAATGAAGCAAATAAAGACTAAAGAAAGGGCTACTTATAATAAAAATAAGCCTAGAGTATTTATTTGAACAAGTACATCTGGGCCACTTTGAAAAACAACTATAAGAAAAAATTTTCTCATTATTTAAGAAAAAAGAAAAAAAAGATATTGCTAATGGGGAAAATGGCAAAACTCTGGAGGACTTTTATCCATACTTGACTAAGATTGGAAGTCACATTAATTTTACATTATAATTCACTGCATAATAATAGTTATGTTGCCTGTATAAAAATCCAGCCCATAAAGCCTAGGAATATTGTATTTGAAAATTAGTATGTTATGATTGGAAGATATCTGAAAAGTAACTTAGTCACTGTCTTAGGCTTGAAAGGACTATTATATCATAATTAGTGGTTAGTTATTCTTTATTTCACCTGAAGAAAGAAAAGAATAAATAACTTTCGATGGTAGCAGCAAGCTCTTAGGTTAGAATAGCACAGGGAGATAAGTGAGGGCCAGAAGCATTCATTCATTAAGGCAGGTTTGAAAATCTGCCTCCTTCAAGAACAAGTTAGACATCCATGTGGAATAGTGTAGGGGAGAGAATTAGAGACTCTGGCAGGACTTTCAGTCATGGTGCTATGGCAGGCTGTCCAGAGGACTTAGCTGCATTTGCCACATCTCTTTAATTCCTTGTTCCATCAATTACTATGTCAGTGCTTTCCTTGACTTGAGTTTTTGGCTCAGACACTTACTTCCCGTCCTTCATTGGGATTCATTGTTTGATTTTTGTTTTGTTACTATCTAATGTTAACTCTAGGTGAGGGACGGAAGGAGGGAAGGGGGGACAGAAACCATATCCTAAAATCAAGAACGTTCTTCTATGTTAAGTGCAAAATAGAGAACAGAAATGCTCAGAGTGCTTCCCACATGGTGAGAAATTTCCAACCCACCTAAACAAATGTTGAACGTGCATTTGCTCAGCAATGAAGTGTTATTCAGTATTTATTAAGAAGTAAAGTTGAAACTAAATTACTTGATGTCTTAAGACTGAATTTAAATGTAATAGATAAGTAACAGAGGATTGTTTTGGAACATATTTCAACATAAAAAGATACAGAGGGTCTTAATCACTTGGAGGCTTGAAAAAAACTGAACATTGACATTTTGCAATAAAAAAAGGATAAACTGTATCTATTCTGGAAAGAGATGTTAAACATAAAGCAGATTTCTAGCTTTCTAAAGGTTATAAAAGCCCGTTTAGATGGAATGCAAACCAGACCCCGCCCCTTCAATTATGTAATTCTGCAAAAGAATGCCATAGTGTGGTCACCAAAATAAAACCAACACTTTTGGCTTTTAGTTCGTAGTTAGGCAAGATGATTTACTATGTTAACCATCTCTTTTTTACTTGGCAGCTCTGGGGTATCCGATTTAAGCCATGAATAATCCCCTTTGAAAACAAAACATCTCCTCCAGAGGGGTAATTAGACTATTACTGAGAACAAACTATCCAACATCAAAAGCATAGACCCTGAGAAGTCACACAACAGGCAGTCTTCTCCCCAAATTAAAAGCATGCTTAGCATTAGAGGTTACTGTAATAAATAAAAGGATGTGAAATAATTACAAGTTTTGTCAAAGAACTACAGCACAAACAATAATAAAAAGTGACTGGCTTCTGAAAAGTGAATATGCTAATTGTATTCAGTGTTTGAATGGGTGCTTGGAAGCCTCTTCCCCTTTCTCTGATTAAGAGTCATTAATCATTTTTGTGAGGTCACTATTATTCCAAGGGATTCTCAATAACAGAACCAAGAATATTGCTGCTAACAGTATTAGAAATGGGGAAAGAGGTCAGTAGAAGGGCCAGATGGTAATAATTACATTAAAACTACCACTCTCTCCCAATTACAAGTTTACTTTCTCTCAAGGTCTTTGTGCACAAAATGCATAACCAAATGACCTATTATTAATCATAACACCAAGTCCACATCTACTTTATTCATCAATTGAATGACAATAAAATAATCAGCTCTGCTTGTGGCATTGTTTTTCATTTGGCTGCTAACTTATTCACAGTGGCTCATACTTTTAAAAGTTACTAATGAATGATTAGAGTGCAGTAATTTTCAATCAAGTAATTCCAGGATCACCCTCCTCATAGACTCTTTTATACCATCAACACTAAATTATCTGTGACAATGGAAGGTGGTCACCGAATAAAGATTTTAGATTTCCTAAGAATTTTATTTAAATGACTTTTTATATCCGGCCATTCTGGGAATCTGATGATACACAAATGCTTACTGAATTGCTTCTTTTTTATCTTTTTCCTTCTGAAAGAGATGCTAACTTACAGTGAAATTATCAAAAGGAAAACATTTGGAGACAGGAGTAAATACAAAAGGCTCTGGTCAAGGGGACACTGCAACAATTCCTAAAACAAACTCTACAACTGGAAGTTGTCCTTATAAATTAATGCTTATCCATAAAGTTGTCATGAGATCTGAAATTATTTGAGTTAACTATTTGAAAAGTAATAAAATTCAAATATAGACCTCATACAATGGATTTAATTTGCTCTATACAACTTTGGCACGGTAAGCCTTAGAAGTTTTGTGATCAAGGTTTATTAGGCAACTCTAACCAGCTCCACTTGCACTTTCTATGCCTCAGTTCACATCTATAAAATAGAAATAACAATAGTGCCTTTCTTACACATCTTTAAGCATCAGAAGATATAATCTAAATCAAATGCTTAGAATGAAACCTGGAATCTAGTAAGCAGCAAATATGTTAGATATTATTGTTGGTGGCTAAGCAAAATTTAAGAGAAGAAATTATTTGAAGTGTGTACTGACTTCAGTTTATGTGCCATCCCAGATTGGCTCAGGCCTGCCTGATTCCTGAAAGATGGCTCATATCACCCGCCAGTCACAAAGTCCCTGCCATCTTAAGTGTTATCCACTGAGAAGCTCCTCACAGGCAGCTCTTACCTGGAGCTACCTAGGGCCATCCAATAACACAAGGCAAAGGTTCAGAGGTAATGATTCATGGGGAGAAACGATGAGAGACATGAGACTGAGAAGAACCAACAGATAAATGGTTTACCTTCTACTCCTATAATGGACTGCTCTGAGGTTCAGGATATGGTCTTTCAGATGCCCCATCAGACAAAGCAGTCAGCTGTGCCTTTTGTCACACTGGTCAGCCTGGTAATGAACATCTTTGCTTTTGTTCTTCATCCTGCTTCTCCATCTCACTTTGCCTTTTTTTTCTCTCTCTCTGGATTTCTTGGAATAATGCCCTGACAATAAAGGACTGATAAATAAATGTTTAGTTGTTGGGTTTTTTTTTTTTTTCCCTCTCTCTCTAGGACCTTAACCCTTTTGGGGGCTATTATAAACCTTTTTGAAAATCCACTATGAACACATGGAATTTTTCCCAGTGTATATAGGGTTATCATATGAAGAAGAGAAATTAAGTTGATTTTATGCTCTGTTTAAAATAGACATAGCTAAGAGGCATTTCTCTGGAAAGTTTCATTGTTCTCGTGATTTTATTTTTTAAATCATTCTTAGTTTCTTTTTTTTTTTCACTTGTTTAAATGTAGTCCCAAATAAAATTTTATTCAGTATTGATTTCACTACTAAGCGGTTTCTAGTTGATATTTTTTAAATAGATAATACTTTAAATATTTTAAATTCCTCTGATTTAGTTATTGTATATTAATTTGGTATACTATACAAAGAAAATTGCACATAAAATTTAGATTTTAGAGTTTTATAAAGAAATACAATTGCCAAATACCAATTAGGAAAATTCCTTTACTAAGTAATTACAAATAGAATTCTTTTAATGTTAATTATCCTTCCTTCATTGTGTTAAATAAAGATGTGGCCTATGTTTATTTTCTTATCCCACAAATATGTATTCAATATAAGCACAAATATAGGCAAAGAAAGTCCTCATATCACAAATAAATTTTGCTCAGAAAATTTACTAAGGCTATTTGGTATTAGGATTACATTTTTTCATAGAAAGTGTTGCAAAACTATGATTAAATATTCAGGTAAACTAAAACATTGTACGTATTCTACATATCTACAACATATGTGTGTGTGTGAGTGTATATATTGTACATAAATGGTATTACTATTTTTAGCACACATAACTACAAGTTAGAACTGTTTCTATGTGAATTAAAGTCCCCATGTCAGGCTAGGATGCCATAAATCTTTTGCTGCAGGCCCAGGCAGCAGAACCAGATACTCCTGCAAGCCCAGCAGTAGCATAGTATGGTTTGGGGTTTAAGAATAAGAGTGTTGTCCCTATACCACAAACTCACTAACTCTTTGAGGCTGCGTACTTGCATAATAGAAGGTATCTCTCTCCATGAGTTTCCCATAGGCATAGCTATTTCTTGCTATTTACAAAAGAATAAAGTTTTTCTACCAAAGGTTTTTAATTCAAATCTAGAAGTAGCTACTTTATCCCAGGGTAGGTGAAAAATAGGCCAATAGGTCCTCAGTACTAGTTCATTTTAATTTGTATTAATTTATACCCCATTAATGTTCTCAAATGGCTTAAAGCAGGTCATGGGTTCACTTAAAGCATAGTAAGATAACCTATATTTTTAAAATTAAGAAAAAGTGTGCAAAGAGAAAATAATTTTAAAGAGTTTCGTGGAATCAGAAATTACATTAATGCATACTATCTAATATTATGAAGTTTCTTGCACTTGCTAGAGCTAAACTACTGTCTTTAAACTTGCTATTATCCAGCAGAAAAAAGAAATTTGATTAATTATGAGATTCATGGTATCTATGATACAAAAACAAAACAGACACTTAAGGGCACACAACTAATACTGAAACAAAAAAGGAATTTTTATTTATTTGTGTAGTGAGAACTTTGTGTAATGCTCTCAGCATTCTTATTATGTTGCAATAGGCAGATCTAACAGGGTTCAATATGATGCGTTCTAAAGTATAATTCTAGGATTTTCTGGCTTAACCAAAGGGGAGAGCTGTGCATTTCCTTATTTATATTCTAAATTTTACAAATATACAGCTGTAGATGCAGATATAGATGATTTGGGGCAATGGGTGGGAGAGATGACAACCCTAGTAGAAGTTGCAAAACATATAAACATTCCTAATATCAATTTATCAATTTACTTCAATTTTTTTTGAAAAGTAAAGATTGGATACAAATATCTGTGGTAGATTAAAGATGGCAAAACTTCTTTGTTCTTCATCCCACTAAGAGATCAAATTTAATTATACTCCTTTTGAATCTCAGCCAGCTACTAGCTTGACAACAAAATGCAATGGAAGTCAACCTTGCAATCTCTGCCTTGGTTTTTTAATAGCACTGGCTATTAAAGCCCTGAGCTGCTGTATAAGAAGTTTAACCACCCGGAGACTGCCCTGCTGTGAGAAAGCCCAAGCTAGCCATATGTAGAGAGAAAAAGCAACACTGGTCAACCCTCAGCTGATCCAGCCACCTCTGTGCAGGAGCGAGGCATGTGAATGAAGTTATCACAGACCCTCCAGACCAAATTAGCTACCTGTGGTCCCAGTTGAAGCTGTGTGGAACAAAGGAACCACTCAAATGAACCCTGCCTGAATTCTTAGTTCACAAAAATCACATGATATAACAAAATGGTTCTTATTTTAGGCAACTAAGTTTTGGGCTAACAACAAGAGATCATTGAAACAACATCTTAATCACATGTTACACTTCACAACATGGCTGCTTTCCAGAAAACTATTCCATGAATCTAGTGCATTTGCTCATTTACCTGCACAATAAACACTTATTTATCACTACTAATACACCAGGAAGTTTTCTAGAGACAGGGATGCTAAGTTGAGCATGATGTAATTTTCGTGCTTAAGTAGCTTTCTGTAGAGTGGGGCAAACAGAAAACTAAGTTAATAGTTTTAGTTTAACAATATGAAGAGGACTACCACGTTATGCAACTCCAGGGCACATCCTCATTTCTGCCTATGTGAATGATGCCCACTAGAGTTGAACACACACAGCTATTCAAAAAGCCACAGTATGAATGTCTCCCTAAAACTCGGCAGCCTAGAGACCCTGGTGATAAGCATTAAGCTAGAAGTATGCACAGAGTGTTAGAGAAGCACAGAAGAGAGACGAAAAATGATGGGTTTCATTTGGAGTGTTTTTTTCCTTCACTACTAAGACACAGGGAATTCGTTTTCCATGTTTTCAATTTTTAAAAATGTTTAGTTACATTTGACATATTAATATTTTAGTTTCAGGTGTACAACATAGTGATTAGACATTTATAACTTACAAAGTGCTCACCCTGATAAGTCTAGTACCCACCTGACACCATACATAGTTATTACAATATTATTGACTATATTCCCTAGGCTGTACTTTAAATCCCTATGACTGTTTTTATATCTGGCAATTTGTACATCTTAATTCCTTCCCTTTTTCATTCATTGCCCCAATCCCCCTCTAGTCTGGCATCCATCAAAACGTTTTCTGTATCTATGAGTTTGCTTCTGTTTTGTTTGTTTATTTGTTTTGTTTTATAGATTCCATGAGAAAAAAGTAAAATCATATGGTATTTGTGTTTCTCTATTGAACTTATTTTACTTAGCATAATACCCTCTAGGTCCAACCATGTTGTCACAAATGGCAAGATTAATTCTTTTTTATGGCTTAGTGATATCCCATACATACCATATCTTTTATTATCCATTTAAGACATGGGTAATTCATGAGCCTAGTGAGATGTACTAATATTGACAGCGTAGTTTAGGAATGATGACATTTATCCTAATGCATATAATACAGATGAGCTTAATTAATAATTTAAATTATTTCTGAACACACATTTTTATACCCCCTTTAACACACATGGAAAAATTTATCAAGTAACTAAGGAGAGCTTAAATTTTTTGTTTGAAGGAAATCCTTGAAAAAATTCAAATTATGCTTTCCTAGTGGTTGTATTTCAGGTGATCATTCTTAGTGAAAATTGTATTGACAAAATATTGGCAAAATATTACACCACACTAAATTGTGAAGAAAGCTCACTAATATCTGCGGAGATCAATATCAGTTCACATTACAACAGGTAAAAATAAAAGAACTCAGCTAACTCAGTAAAGGAGCAGGATTAGTTAGGGCCCAGTTATTTCTACATAGTTCATATACTATTCCTTCATTTATTTATTCTTTCTCTCAATAAATGTTAGGAGAGGGCTACATAAATTGGAGAACTCACCCTAATTAGATGAACCACAGACTTGATTTACAATTCTTTGGTAAAGCAGGACTTCTTATTTTAGGATTTTTACTGGTTTGCAATAAATGTGAAACAGAATTGAATTCTTCAATCCAGTATTTAGTTTTTTTGGTATAAACCAAAAAATGCAGAACTCTAGGTCTAGGTTATAAGCTTATTCAAATAGCTTAACACAACTTTAAAAGAAAAATATTTGAAAGTGAACTGCATTATTTTTTCTTGTGATTATATTGTGATTATAGGGTGTTACCTTAATTTTAAATTGTTAAACAAAACATATTTTCAAATTTGAAAGAAGCCTCCGGGTCACATACCAAAAGACCAAGAAATTCCTGTCTTCTTTATTTTGAGTAAAACAACCTTCCTTTAAATATTTTCTCCTTAATGTATGTTGTTAATATTCATGCATAACATGTGGAGGAGCAGTAGTTATACCAGTTGTCTCTTATTCTTTTACTCAATTATATAGGGTCACCCAGGTTAAAATGTACCTGGGTGTACAACATTGCTGTGACATTTACATTTTTCTCCAATTACCTCTCTGTTTATCTCAATACACTAGTAATTAGCAGAGGATAGGAGGAAGCAGGGAATTAGATGGGGTAAAAGGAGTCAAATATGTGGTGACAAAAAGAAATCTAACTATGGGCAGTGAACACATATGTACATATATGTCTTACTGTTCAATTATATATTTGAAACTTACTGGATTTCATTAACCGATTTCACCATAAAAAATAAAATAGATAAAATAAATTTATTATTTTATAGCAGGAAAAAATAAATTCAGGTTAGCCATGGCTACTAATGACATTTAAAGATGTCATAAAAACCCATATTTGCTAAACTTGTCTATGTCACCTAAAACTCCATTTGGTAGAGAGAAGTAGACAGATCAAAATAATTAAAACATAGTTACTTATCTGTCATCTAAACCCAATGAAACTGAAAAATGGTTCAAATAAATAATCTTTTTCAGTACAACTAGATCAACTATCACATACACTAAAAATTTTCCAAATTTTATGTAAAAAATACTTTTTGCAGATAAAAAAAATTCCCAAATTTTTATCACAGTTTATTTTTAATTCAAAACTAATAATTTCAACAGTGTATCATCTATTTGCTTCTGATACTCCTGAGGCACTAAATGAAACAAATTTCTTGCTTGTATTCTCCTAGCTGTCCAAGATAGAAATTTCAGTCTCTGTTGATTTGTATCTTCCTCATTTCCTGTAGTTATTTGTTTCAGTGACCAGTGAGTTCTGTCTCTGAAGTCAGTGGTTCCTAAATTTGCTTCCACATGAGAAAACATATAAGAAGAGCTTTGAAAATGCTTATTCCTGGTACTCAACCCTGGAGATTCAGTGGGTATTGGATCTATAGTCTGTTTAAAGCTCCCAGGTAATTGTGATGCAAGTCAGGTGTGAGAAACATTGACCTTAAATTTCTAATTTCCTTTATTCTCTTCATCCCTACTAGAATTACTTTATTTGAGATTCCTATTCCCCTATCTATTCTATTTCAACAGCTTGCTAAATGTTTTCCTACTCCATTAATCCCTGTCTATTTGGGTTGATTTTCTATACTGATTGCCTCATTCTCTTTTTAAACCTTTTAATAGGGTTGTGGTTACTTTTGCAGAGACAGTATCTGAGGGGGCAGAGGGAGATTTCTGGGTAGTTGATAATGTTCAGTTTCTTAGTCTGTCTGCTGGCTAGATAGGCCTGCTCTCTTTGTGAAAATTCACCAGGGGCTACCTTTAGATATGTGCCTTTTTCTATTTGTATGTTATGCTTTAATTAAAAAAGATAAAACGGATAGCTGCTCAAGTACTTCCCTCCTTTCTCTCTGTACTGTACTTCTGGGTTCTTTTCTAACAAGATTCTTTTTAGCACATCTTATTCCCTCTTCTTAGAATCTTCTTTTCTGCTTTTCCACCTGGTAACTCTATTAGGAATAGTTTTACCTTTAAACAGTTAGTTGCTTCCTATTCTATCTTCCCATATCACCCTACTCATTACTGTTTTTTTTTTTCTATTGTGACATACATTGTTTTTACCTTAGTATCCTAGGTTATATGTAGAGTATCTATTTTATTTATATTTGTGGCTCCATACAGAGGCAGCAATTTCTGAGCCCAGAAATTGGTAGATACTATGGGTTCAACAGTGCTTTTCAAATAAAATGAATAACTGCATGAATGAATGCTGTGGTTTCATTGGCAAACAGTAAATCTTGCATCTAAAAAGAAGTGGAAATCAAATCCTGTTGTTAGGAGTAAAGCTACGGTTCCTAGACACAGATATTTTGAAATTGGATGACTCCAAGTATAAATAAATAATGAGTTCAGTGTGCTGTATTGCAACTACAATAATCTAATGAAGTCCTAATCTAGGAAGCAAAAGACCTGGGTTCAGTTCAGGCTTCAACACCACAGGGCTTTGTGTAAGTCATTTTATCTTGCAAGGCCTCAGACTTTCCATATCTACTTTAAAAAGGGGGGTTGTGGCTGAACCAGATGATCTAAATCTTAAGCATTCCATTGTGTCTGAATAATCTACAGCGGAAAGAAGCTATCAGCTTTTCACAATTCATCATGTAAACTATCAGCTAAGAAGCATAATGTGGTGTGGTTTTTTTTTTATCCTTGTTTTTTCTCATTTCTAGTCTATTCCAGTATATCAGTCATGAGATGAAGAAATCCTAACAATATATGCTAACAGATAAAAAGTTACACTATTTTTAAAAACATAATGTATGCATTAGCAGTTGGCTTTCTTAAGGATTTTTAACAGCTTTTTTGAGTTGTAATTCATGCAACATATAATTTACCCATTTAAAATTTACAATTCACCAGTTTTTAATATATTCACAGAGTTGTACAAGTATCATTACAATTTCAAGAAATTTCATCACTCCCCACCAAAAATATCCTGTACCATTAGCTTTCAATCTCTCAATTCTACCTCCTCCCACTTCTCCCAGGTTTAGGCAACCAGTAATCTGTTTTCTGTTTTTATAGATATGCCAATTCTGGATAGTTCAAATAGGTGAAATTATATAATATGTGGCCCTTTTTGACTAGTTTCTTTCACTGAGCATAATATTTTTAAGGTTCATTCATGTTGTCACTTCAATATTTTTTATTAAAAAATAATATTCCATTGTGTGGATAAACCACATTATCCATTCATCAACTGAGTAAATTTATTAATTGGCTATTATGAATAATGCTGCCATGAACATTCATGTACAAGATTTTGTGTGGACATATGTTTTTCTTTCTCTTCAGTATGTACCTAGGAGTAAAGATGCTGGGTCATATGTTAACTTTATATTTAACTTTGAAAAAGTGCTAGATCATTTTCCAAAGGAGCTGCATCATCTTATGTTTCTACCAGCAATGTATGAGAGTTCCATTTTCTCAACACCATTGCCATCACTTTTTTTTCAACTGTCTTTTTTATTTTAGCCATTTTAGTAGGTGTAAAGTGGCCTCTTACTGTAATTTTGATTTGCCTAAAGGCTAATGATGTTGAACACTTGTTCATGCATTTATTGACCATTTATATATCTTTGGAAAAATGCCTATTCTTATCCTTTGAGCATTTTTTAATTGAGTTATTTATATTTTTATTATTAAGTTGTAAGAGTCCTGTACACATTCTGAACAAAAATCCCATATTAGATATATAGTGAAGTGTTGGCCACATAGAATGTATTGGAAAGTATTCTGTCTTCTGTTCTTTGGAAAAGTTTCTTCATATGTTTAGTAGAATTCACCAGTAAAGTCATCCAGACTTGGGCTTTCCTTGTGTGAAGTTTTAAAATTACTAATACAATTTCGTTATGTATTATAAGTCTATTCAGACTTTCTATTTTTTGTATTAATAGTTTTGTGTCTTTCTAGAAATTTTCTCAGTTCATCTAAGTTATCGAATTTAGAAGCATGCAGTTTTTTATAGCACTTCCTTATAATCCATTTTATTTATTTAAGGTTAATAGTGACATCCCTTTTATCATTCTTTATTTTAGTAGAGGCTTCTCTCTTCATTCTTGGTAAGTCTACCTACAGGTTTGTCAATTTTGCTTGGTCTTTTCAAAGAACAAGTTTTTAGTTTCATTCACTTCATTTTTTGCTATTGCATTTTAATTCTCTAATCAATTTGGTGTATTTTCCCCCAAACTTTTACTTTAACTTTATCTTTAAATATAAAATGTGTCTTGTATAGGCAACATATAATTGGATCTTTTTTAAAAAAAGTCCAGTCTCAATCTTTGGCTATTGATTGGATTGTTCAATCTGTTCACAATTAATGTTTATATTGATATATTTTAATTTACATTTAAGATTTTAATATTTGTTTTATATATGTTTCATATTTTTTCTGTTCCTTCTTTACTTTTCATTAATTTTATTATTTCATCAATAACTTTGATGTAACATTATAATTTCTTTATTATTTCACTGTATTTTGAGTTATTTTCTTAGTGGTTGTTCTAAGCTTAGAGTAGACATATTATCAGAATCTACTTCAGATTTATAGTAACATAAGTCTAGTGAGATCTAGAAATGTACTCCTGTACAGCACTAGTCCCTATTCCCTCTTTTCAAGCTCATGTTGTTCCATATATTACAACTATGTTATAAACCCTAAAAATACATTGTTACTTTATATAATTGTATATCTTTTAAGAAGCTGAGAGAAGAAAGAAGATTAAGTATTTATTATTTTAATTTCTGTAGTGATTTTTTCACTATACTTATTTGAGTTACTTTCCTAGAGGTTGTTCTAGAATTACAAAATGCATCTTAATTTATCCAAATATACCTTAGATTTATACAACTTAGTCCCAGTGACCTAGAAATGTGACCCCAATAAATGTTATTTTTCCTCTTCTTTTTTGTTCTACCATTGTTTCACATTGTTATATATATTATGTATAAAACAATACATTATTATAATTTTTACTTTATATAATTTTACATATTTTAAGAAGCTAAGAAAAGAAAATTGCTATTTATAGGGTTTATTATACTAATCTTCTCATTTACCATTTCTAGTTCTCATCTTCCTGAAAATTTAAATTTGATCATTTGTTATTTTACCATTCCAATGCAGCTTTGATCTCACCCACTCCCTTTGTGAATAATTGTATTTCTATGTTATAAACACAAGAAAATAATTACATATATATTGTTTTATATAACTGCCTTTTAAATAAGTTAAGAGAAGGGAGAAAATATCCAATTATAGTATCGTTTGTAATTACCTACATAATCACCTTTATCAACATTCTGATTTTTTTATGGATTTGAATTGCTATCTGAGATCATATGCCTTTAGCATGAAGAACTTCCCTTAATATACTTTATAAGACATGTTAGCCTGAAGACATGTCTTCATTTTGCCATCCTTTTTGAAATATGCTTTTGCTTGACATAAGAATTTTGGTTAATAATATTTTCTTTCAGCACTTTGAATATGTCATCCCACTCTCTTGCAATCTTTTTTGTTTTGAATAAGTCAGCTATTGGTCTCATTGGGCAACCCCAAGTTCTTAGACAATCCATTTTTCTCTTACTGTTTTTATGATTTTTCCTTTGCCTTTGTCTTGCAATCTTCTCTTTTGACTATCATATGTTTAGATGAGAATCACTTTGTGTTCATTTTACTTAGAATTTGTTAAGCCCCTTGGGTATATATAAATATTTTTCATCAAATTTAGGAGATTCCAGCTATTGTTTTTTGAATAATTTTTCTGCTCCTCTTTAAAATATTTCTATTTCTATTATACCTTATGGTATCCTGTCTTTCTCTTTGGCTCAGTTGATTTTCCTTCATTTTTTCTCCTCTGTTATTCAGATTATATAATCTCTATTGATCTATCTTAAAGTTCATTGATTCTTCTGCCAATTCAAAGCTACCATTGAGCCCCTTGAGTTAGTTTTATTTTTCATATGGGTTAATATACTTTTCAAATCCAAAATTCCATACCATTCTTTTTTATAACTTCTATCTTTATTGACATCCTTTATTTGATAAGACACTGTCATCATATATATATTTTTTTAATTCTTTAAGGATGGCTTCCTTTAGTTCTTTGAACATATTTATAATAGCTGCTTTGAAGTCTTTGCTAAATCCAACATTTGTTTCTTATCTACTGTAGTTTTTGTTGCTTGTTTCTCTTTTTTTTTATGTATGGTTCACACTTCCCTGTTTCTTTGAATGCATTGCATTTTGTTGTTGTTGTTGTTAAAAACTTGACATAACAACTGTAGATAGTGAATTCCTGCCAACCTGAGCTTATTGTACTTGTTGAATGTTTGGTTGCTTAGTGACTTTATGGGCTATTTCAGTGAATTCTATTTCTACTTTAGTGTGGAGTCTCAAATGTCATTCCTCAGATGGCATAGCCTTAGGTGTGTGCACAGTCGCACTGATATTCATCTTGCTCAGAGATGATTGTGGTTTTAACTGGGCTGTTGTGCCTTGATTGTCATGCTAATATTCTTACTGGTCTGCCTCTAGTGTTATCATTTTCCACTTTAACTTTAATAAATGATAGCTGATTGTTTTTTTAGTACCTGAGGGCATAAATCACTTCATTATTTGAACCAATTAAAGTCAGCTTTTTTTGCATGAGTAGTCTTTAAGGTTAGTCTTTCTGGCTTGGTCATACACCAGGTGAGCTTCTTAGGTTTTCTTTCCCAGGTCTCTTTACCAACTTTTAGCTAATCTACCATCTCATACATTGCTATCATGGAGCTACCAGTCTTCCTTAACTATGCACCACCAAAATATCCTTTTTATTACTCCCTACAGAATCCTTATACTTGAACTTCTCCATACTCTGTTTAAATAAACCCAGTCCCCTTGAAGTGAGCTACAAAGTTCTCTGTGCTTACAATCTGCCTGTGCAGAACCTATATAATGATCTGCCTGTCTCAGAGGAATATTTTTACATGATAAGTAGGGTACTGAGTTGGAGTGGTAGCCCTTGGTCTTGGATTTTCTCTCCCAGTGTTGAATCTCTGCCCTATTAGCAAACTGAGGTAAAGGCAATAAGCCGGAAATTTAGTGGAATAAGAGAGTCCTATACTTCAGTGCTTGCCTGAATAGAGTTTCTGCTACAAAGAACTGAAGAGCATGAGAAATGCTGGGAGCTGCCCCTCAATGAGAGAAAATGTAATCATAACTGGGAGTTGAGGGAATAGGAAAGCCTTATCTTCTTGGTTGCATAAGCCCAGAGCATCTATCACACTAAGCTGGGGTGTGGTGGAGTGGGGGTCATGACTCAACTGACAGATTCATGGTCTTCTCAGATTTAATAGGTTTTCCTAAATAAATTTCTCTGTTTGCAATGTGCCCTTAAGACAATTTCTAGAGACTTTAAATGGCTGTTGTGGTGGTAGTTTTGTTTTTGTTTTTTTTTAAAGATTTTTACTGGGAGACGGTCAGCAGAGCTTCTTATGCTGTCCCTCCAGAAGTACTTCTCCTCCCAGCTCTTTTTATTACTGAAATCACAGAAAATTTTAGTCGTATATTACTTCAAAATGTACTAGAAAGCAGATCAGTCTATATGAAATGAGGGAAAGAATTGAAAAGTTATTATTCAAGTTTCTACAGAGTATAGTTAATTTTTTAAAAGAATTCAGTGTTGATTTAATTAAAAGTTCAAAAGTCTCCTTTTTGGGAAAAAAATGGTGTTTTGATACTATGACATCTTTAAGTGTAAAAATTCTAAAAATTCTGGATGAAATATAAAACTCATCTATTTAAATATATCAATAACCTGACAAGAATGTAATGGAAATAGGCAGAGTAATAAATTTTTCTTTATAAATGTTTCTGAACAATGATATTATTAAGTAAGGGTTTACTTTTCTTATTAACTAGAAGTACTGAGATTGGCAGACCATAGCCAATATAGCAGCCCTGTCAGTATCCCTGAAATCCTTTGCTTTTCTGGCCCATCATCCTTATTTTAGGTCTCTCATCATCATGCTGACACCTTATGGATTCTTGATCACTATTCCACCTACAACCTCATGTTTGCACTCCAGGACAGTTGAAAAATAATGTTGCAGCAGAAGAAAAACTGGGACCTGTATGACAGATGAAAAACTTCTTAGAAACATTCAATAGATTCTGATCATGTCTCCTCAGCCAGAACTATATCACACAGCCATCTTTAGTTATCAAAGGAGGATGGGAAATATATTTTGGGAAGTTATACATATTGCCACTGAAAAAAATCAGGCTTCTATTAGTAAGAGAAGCATAGCAATTAGGTATTAGATAGTAGATAGAAAACTAGTAGTGACCGCCATAGCATGGCTGTGAAAAAGTGGGAATACTCACACACCATTACTGAAAGTATATGACGCAAAACTTTAAAGAATAATTTACTTATAGGTGCAAATGTTGGGGTGGGGGTGGGAAATGAATCAACTAAGGCTACTGATATCAACATGGACAAATTACAAAAACAATTTTTAAACAAAAAAAAATCAAGTTGTGAAACAATATCTATAGTATAATGACTTTTGTATAAACCTTTATATACTATGTTGAGAACTATTTTCAACAAGTAAAGACTTTAAAATGTTTCACTGGGATTCTAGAACATTATCCTAGATACCATTATTTTAACATTTATTCCAGAAATTATATTATATAAACATTGAAGCAGATCTCATTTTTTGAAAAATCAAATACTGTTTCAGTAACACATCTTTTTTTATCATAAGGAGGCAGGATGGCTTAATGGCAAGAACATGGTTTTGGGGGCCAACAGACTAAGCTAGAAATCACTGCTCTGGAACCTAGGAACTCTGTATCCTTAATCCAGTTGCTAAAGCTCTCTATCATTTTACCCTATTGTAAAAGTACAGCAAGAATTCCCAACCTCCAGTATCGTTGTAAGGATTAGAGACAACAGTATGTCAAACTTATGTCTGGTCCTTATTAGGTGGATAATAAGTTGTTGCTCTGGTGCATAAACTAGTTTCTCAATTTCTGTGCCCTGAATGAGTTCATACACAACCTGTGGTATCACTTGAAATTGCTATCAGAGACCGTAAAATTGTTTGGCCAACTTTCCTGCATTATCACTGCTGTTAAGTGCTAAACTATTCTTTTCTGTAACACACCTAGGACAAAATAAAAGAGTGGAAACTGAGCAGTTTCTTGAGTAAGTTTAAATCCAAGGGGCCATGATTTTTAAGGCATTCTAACATTTTAAAAAGTGTGTTTTTTTAAATAGAGAAAATACTACTACAAGTGTTTAAATGTTTGGTATAGCCCTTATCTTATATATTTAGTTCCTGTTCTTGAAATTATAAGATGTTTTGTTAATGTAAGACTCTTACCAAATTACAGAAAAAAGAATGTCCTTTATGTACATTATAAACAATGTAATTATAGCTCATAGCTCTTTTAGAAGATGTTAAAAGGAAAGTTATGTTGAGAGGGAAATTGTTTATTTAAAAAATTCAAACAGTGATGCCTATATAAACACACAAAAATTCAAACAGAGATGCCAAGGGCCACTTGGACCAAGAGTTAATATAGGATCTTATGTGTTGTGTGATAAAACACCATATTTCAATCTTCATCCCTAATTCTTTCTTTAATGTAAGAGCAACATAATGCTCTATGGTTACTTTAAAGATTACATTTTTTATCAAAATGTTTTATTGTGTAGAAAAAAATTATGGGACATTATCAGACACTCTCTAATAGTAGAATCTTTAAATTTGATTTTATCTTTTCTAGCTCTAAAAGAAAAAGGTCAAAAATTCAATATAGAAACATGTTGATGAATACTTTTCATTAACACTAAAAAAGTTAATAAGTACTTTTCAGTCTTAAAGGAGTGGCAGGGAGAAGTCATTTGAGAGCTGAGGTATACGACTGGCAAGACTAAATTCATGCTAGTCTAAGGAAGGCTATTTCCTAAAGCAAAGACATGATTGTTTATGGAGTAAAATGGCTGCTTCTTACAAGGTCCTTCTTTTTCACCTCTGAAAGTGTGTCCAAATCTGATGTCACTTATTCCTTTAGGAAGATTAAGTAGTATTTTACTATATAATTCAGTCATCAATAATGTATTTTAAATTATTTTCAAATGAACTTCTTTTGAACTTAAGACAATGCATCTGATAATGATGGTGGAAAAAGAATGATCCAGAGTCCCAGGGAATTTTCAGAGTGGGGATATTTCAAAGAAAGGAAAGGAAAAGAAAGAAAAAAAGGACAAGAGAGCTGGCAACAGAATTGGCTTACTTTCTAGCAATATTTGAACTTCCAAAGGAGAAAAGAGACAGATTAGAAAAAGAATGTTAAAGGTTTCAAGAATGTAGGTGCCTGTCAGACAGTGTGCCATTTTGGGCCCACACACTAAAGACTCAAAACCAAATATTACAGAAAAGAAAAAAGGTTATATTCTTTAGGAAGGCTATATAGATGCACAAGTTTTCTGTATTAGTCACAATTCTCCAGAGAAACATAATCAATAGCCTATATATATATATATACATACATACATATATATATATATGTATGTATATATATATAAAATGAGATTTATTAAAAGTCATTAGCTCATGTGATTATGGAGGCTGAGAAATCCCATCATCTGCCATCTGTAAGCTGGAGACCCAGGAAAGCCAATGATGTAAATTCTAGTCCAAGACTAAAGGTCAAAGAACCAGGAATGACAATGGTATAAATCCCAATTCAAGAATAAGAGAAGACCAATGACAGATCATGCAGTCAGGTAGAAAACCTAAATTCTCCCTTCCTCCAACTTTTGTTCTATTCATATCCTCAGGATCAGATGATACCTATCCACATTGGGGAGGGCAAACTGCTTTAACTCAGTACACCAATTCAAGTAATTTTTAATCTGGGCATCCCAAGTTCCAGTCAAGTTGACACAAAAACATTAACCATTTCATTCTCCATCTTCTAATAAGTCTTGAGTAGCATGGACCTCCTACAGCAGCTCTGAAACTTGGGGCTGTATTTCTCAACAGAGAAATATTAAGAATGTCTGGTACAAAAAAAAAATTTTTAAAGGAAAAGAATGACTCTTGGGAAGGTAGAAAAGTTTAGGGGTAGGCAAAAGGAAATAAATCATTGTTTAGTTAACATATTAGTAAAATAATTAAAAATAAAATTTTAAACTAGCAGTTTGAAAAATTAATTGTTCTCTTTCTTCATATGCCTTTATTCAAACATTTTAGTGGAAGAATTACTCAAAATTGGAAAGATATTAAGCCCCATACATAGAAGTTAGAGTTGTTTTTATTTTTTTAAGTAAAAACAAAACATAGACGTTATAAACAACCAAGATGTGAATACAATTGCCCTATATACATTCATTCCAAATATAAACCTCGTCTGATTACCATTTTTTTTCCTGTCTTGATGGGATATGTTCCATTTATTCTTCTTTCCATTTCTGTTCAGAATGGACATTGAGCATTCATTCTAAATACCAAACTGTGCATCATAAGTCCTCTCTTTATATTATTATTATTACTATTATTATTATTAATTATTATTATTAATGAACTGTATATTATAAGCCCTGACTTTATAGTCCCAGGATGGGAGGAAATTCTGACAACCTGAATGCTGCTATTCAGTTTCCCTGGAGGGAAAATATGCCAAGGATATTTAACCATAAAAAGAGCAGAAGTCTTCCAAGAACTACAGGAGGAAGTCTTCTAAGAATGTCAAGGTTCCTCTCTCAACTCTCTTTAAAGCAGCTGCAGTCAAGAGGTATTTTCAAAAGGTTTTGGAGTGATGTATTGAGTTTTTTCCCAGCAATCCCAAATCAGAAGGTCCTGATTTATTAAAGCAATATAAAACATAATGTTAGTTAAACTTTTTGGGCAAACATTTCCTGAAACTAGTAATTCAAATAACCAAATGAAAAAAAAAAGTCTATATTTTTTTGGCATGTAAACTTTTTGCATTAATCTAAATAGAGATTCTTTCCTAGAACCCAGACCTGTGTATCCAGAGCTGGAAATGCTACTTTATACTGAAAGTTTGAAGCCAGCAGACTGAGGTTCATATCCTGTCTCTGTACATATCGACTGAGCATGGGCAAGTTATTTCAAGTCTCTGACACTCACTTTCCCATATGTAAAATGAGAGTGGTAGAACCTACTTGATGAAGTTTTCACACACATAAAACAACCCATATATCAAGTTGTAGTACAGGGCTTAGCACCTAGACACCACTCATCAAGTGGGTTTGTTGTTGTTGTTGTCAATCAGTTTGTATTGCCTTAAATATTTTGTATTCTGTAATACAAGAAACAATGGATGAAGTTATATTTCACATTATTTATGTACTCAAATTTTTCAGCCAATTTTACATAATTAACTAAAATCTGTGAATGATCGAAAAAGTAAAAATGCCTATTTTTAAAATAACAACAAAATAAAAAGAACTAAAGGTTGAGAATCATACCAGGCAATATATATGAAGTATTTACTCAGTGATAGGTCTGATTTATGTTTAGGAGCTAGAAAGATGATTAAGAAATTATTAATCTATGCATAATCTGTTAAAAAATATTTGGATTATGGATGTTATGGGATTTAATGGTACCTGTGGTCCTCTATTACCAGGCCCTTATGTGTCTCTCTAGTTTTACCAATTCCTCAGTACTCTTGCCTCACCCTTAACTCCAGAATACAAAAAGCTTGCTCTCTGCTATTTCTTTCATAGGTTCCTTTGCTCAAGATATTTTCTAAGCCTGGTGTCCACCTAGATATCCTTGAAGATTCAACCCATGCATCATGACCTCCTCAATTTACCTTCCCTTCTCCTCCTCTCCCATCTCACGACCGCCCACTAAAATGGGTTATTTGCCACTCCTTGGGGTTCACGTAATACCTTGGCATATTCCTGTCACTGTAATTTCACATCGTTTGACAACTATAAATTCTTTAGACTGTAACTTATTCATTTCTGAATTTTTTCTTCCCTAATAGAAACTCAAAAAAGAATAGTGGGATAAATAAATGGATAAATGACCTCATATTAGAAAATGATTTAATAATAGCTGCTATACAATAAATATGTTCCCCAAAAAATTTTATGTTAAAATTTAATACCTAGTGTGAGGGTATTTGGGGGTTAGGACCTCTTAGAAGTTATTTAGGTCATGAGGACAGATGGCTTCTGAGTGGAATTAGCTCCATTATAATTGAGGTCCCAGAGAGGTCCTTCACCTTTTATGCCACATGTGAATATGGTGAAAAGATAGCCATTCAGGAACCAAAAATCAGATCCTCACCCGATAATGCATCTGCTGGCACCTGGATCTTTGACTTCCCAACCTCCAAAACTCTAAGCAATAAATTTCTGTCATTTATAAGCAACTTGGTGTATGGCATTTTGTTATAGTAGCCTGAGCTAAAACAGTAGCATTAGAGACAAAAACAAGGTCTCTGGCTGTGGGATAAGATCAGCACTGATCAAATCACCGAGGATTGCAATTCCTGGGATAGTTTTGGACACTGCTAATGTATTATCCTGTTTTACAAATGAAAATATTTAGAAATATAATGTCTAATTCTATCTTGAGTCAAGAATCTAGCTTGAAATAAAGTCCACATCTCTAATTACCTTCCTTAGGTTTCTGTGACACTACTGTGCACCCCCTTCCAAAGTAAAGATCTAGTGAAACTTCTTTGGCATCCTTATTCAGTGGCAGGAAACTGTGACATGATACCTTAAAATAAACAAATCTAAGCACATTAGGTTTAGGCTGAGTCTGGATGAGTTTAACAGAAAACCAAATTTTCTTAGACATTGTTCTTTGACCTTGCAGGTTACCTCAAGTTTGAGGATACATATGTTTAGAGATTTGACAGAACTATTTATGAATTCATTTTATTTTATTGATTACATGATGGAAAAAAATTGGAGTTGATTTTATATTGTCATTGTCATTAATGAGGTTGAAAGGTGTTTTTTTTATTATTATTCATGCTTTTGGAAAGCTTGAAAATTGCAGACTGAAGCAATTCAAATTTATGCAGTTTGACAATGAGTTAATTACCCAAACTAAGCAAAATTGAATTTTGAGAAAACAATTCTGGCATTTTTGAATACTTATATGTTATGAATGTACTTATGCATAAGCATATGCAAGCTATCTGTCAACTAGCTGGCTCATTTTGAAGACATGTCCACTTAACAGAAAATATTATATTTCAAAGAGCTCTATGAAGCAGAGAGAAAAGACTACAAGTACTTTGCCCTTTACCCTGAAATGTATGCAGCACCCCAAACTAGAGCTGAACTCATAATAACTGAACTCCGAGGCACTATACTTGTTAAAATAGATACAGACACTAATCCAAACAGGCAGGGTGGTCTCTTCTCAAATATTCACATTCCACACACTGTCGCAGACATACTCAAATCAGAGCAAGGCTTAACACAGAAACAGAGGTGACAATCACTTCCACAGTGTGATTTCAAACATGTTCGGGTTGCCCACAAAATACAAGTCCTTTTACCAGCTAAAACTTCAAAGTTTGAGACTTACTTTGTATCTTAAAATTTTGAATACTATTAAAAGGGAAATTCTCTGATATATATAAATAAATAATGAAAGAGAGAGAGAGAGCTTTAAAATTATATTTCTCTTTGTATAAACAAATGCATCAGATAGATGTTTTTCTGCAATTGGTTATAAGAGAGAGAAAGATGAGAATGTCAAAAATAGAAGGTAGCACCTCTATAGTTATAGAATGGATAAAAGAAAAGAATGAGAGCATCATAAGCAAACTTCCAACTTTGATATCTGCCTAATATTGGACATGAACTCTACAATTTATAAGGAAAAAGATATCAAAAACAGGAGTAGGGGTGGAGGGGGCGATGTTCTTGTTCCTCACCCTGTCTCTTTAATGAGTCACATTTTGCATCTGAAAGTTTACTTTTTTGTTTTCAAATTCTCAATATGTTACAAAAAGTGAGCCAGGAATCATTTGGTTGCAAGAAACATACAATTGCTTAAACTATGCAAATTAGCAAGTTTATTAAAAAGATACTAGAGAGTCTCAAGGAAATAAAGAGCTTGCAGTATACCTGGGTTTCAGTTGGTCCAAAGTCATTAGGCAGCCACTTAGCCTCTTTGTCTTCGTAGCCACATCCCATGTCTGCTTCTCTCTGCATACCCACTTTGTTTTTAATGTTTTCTCAGAAAGATTCTTTAGTTTTGACTCTTTAATGACTGCACATCTTTTTTTTTTTTTTTTTCTGGTTGTGGCATAAACTTAAAGAGTTGGATTCCAGGTAATTGTCCAGTTTGATATCCATAACAAACTGACTCAAGATGTTAACTCCTAGTTCCTGGAAGAGAGATATGGAGATACAGATAGAGATGAAAGAGACGGAGAACAGAGAGAAAAAGAAAGGAGAGAAAGGTAAGAAAGAAGAGGGAGGGTGGGTAGGGAGAAAGAGAGGAGAGAGAGAGACAGACAGAGAGAGAGAGAAACAGAGAGAGAGAGAGAGACAGAGAGAGAGAGAGATTGGTTTCTACTTGAATGAGGTTTCCACCTCAGGTCTTACAACTGGCCAGCAAGGTTTCCTGGGGGAAATTAGCAGTCCAGGGTTAAGGAGACATTTAATAGGAGATAAATATCTTAGAGCGATGTGTAAAAATGGAGACACTGACTAGGTAGTTCTAATAAATTAATATTACAGAGGTAGATAAATAAACAAAAAGAGATTAATAAAACTGTAAATTAGCTCCATTTAGTTTTCTCATCCTTTTGGCAGATGACTTTTGAGTTCTGAACCCTCCAAATAAACTGTACATGACCCTAGTAGCAGTAATGGAGTGAATGATTCCAAAGATAAGTCCCAAAAAGTACAGGGCAAATATTTTTCAAAACAGAAGTTTTATACTTACACCCAAATTAGGTATAAAACTTTGTTTCTTTGACATATTCAGTGGAATGGTTACATGGTACTTTGCCAATAAGTTAAGAACAAAAAGCATGAAAAATAAATCAATTCTAAAAATTAGGCCCTTCCAAATAATTTTAGAAAATAAAACATTTTGGAACACCCAAGGCAGAGATTGAATAGGAGACAGGAGAAATGTGCAGAAGCATCTGGGCTTACAAATAAAATATTTTTTATATATTGCAGAAATTTTCCCAGAGCCTTTCTAGTACCAAGAGAATGGGAAGTTCTCTTTATGATTTCTTCTCCTCCCTTCTGTATTATGTGGTCACCAGCAACTCAAACCTAAAAATCAGGCTCCAATAATGTACTATTAGTTCCACTTCATTGTTAATGAGGACTTTCTGCCCAACCTTGTGAGCCTCATCTACTTATCTTGCATAACAAAATATGTTTTAGGGTCCTACTCTTCAAACTTACAAATTTCAACAACTATTTCTAAACTGTGAGCTGTTCCTATCTCATAGAAACTCTAAGAGACTTCCACTTAAGCAATTCACAGATAAACAAATGTTGCTGATCTCTGTGTTCATGGCTAGTAAACTATGTCTGTTCTCATGAGTTTAGCTATGTGCCTAGCAAGAATCAAGGTTTTATTCCTAGCAAGAGCCAAGCTTCTTTTACGCCAGTTGCACTTGTTTTTATAATTATATAATTATATTAAATATTATATGGACTGACAATATGTGAGTGGGAAAAGAAAATAATGTGTTATTTCTATGGTAACTAAGCTGAATAACTTTGGAAAGGCTAAATAAATGTGGGTTGCTAAAAATTTCAATGTAATTAGAAGTTATTCACACCTGTCATTCATTCAACATTCAATGAATATATTTTGAGTACTTTCTATGTGCCAGACTTTACTCCAGACATTGAAAATACAAAAATGAATAAGCAATGTTTCTCCTCTCAATTTGCTTATAGTCCTCTATGTGAGACAGAGACAGGTGGCTAAATATTCTCTTATTGTCCTTCTGTAGGTACAGGTCCCCCCTTATGAGGGACAAACAATATAATCTTAAGAGTTGAGGAAGACTTCCTGGACAAGGTTACATCTGAGCAGAAACCTGAAGGACATGAAGTTTTATCCAGAGTTTTCAAAGGAGAAAAAAAGTGAATTTCAACTAAAGGAAATAACATAAGCAGATGGCCAGGGTGGGGGTGGAGGTGGGGGTGGTGTATGTCGGGGGGAGAACCTATCCTATTGTGAGAATTGAAATAAAATAATAGAAAAATAATTGATGTAGTTTTAGAAATAATGAAGAGATCATGACTCATATCTTATGTAAAGAGTTTGCACTTAATCTTGAGAAAAGTGATGAGTTATTGAAAGGATTTCAGATAAGTAAACTAATTAGAATGACAATTTTGAGATATTACACCAACTATACTGACTTTGAAAAGAATGAACTGGAAGTAAACTTGAGTAAGATCAGTTAGAAATTGGGTTGTAAATAGTTCAATGGAGAACTAATGGTAACCTAAACTAGAATAATATGAATTACCAAAACTGACTCAAAAAAAGACATAAAACCTCAAAAGACATATAACCAGAAGTGATTGATAAAAATGGGAAAGAAATGTGTGCTCCCAAATAGCCCAAAGCACAAACGTTTTCATGGGAATGTTATCTGAAAAATTCCTATGCTGGTGAAACTATTTTATAAACATTAAAAAAAGAAAAAAGAAAAAAGAAAAATTCCAGTTGATTTTATGAAGTTAGCATAACACTTAACATACTATATATGACAATTATACCAAATGAACCCAAACAAATAAATAATAATCAAAAAATCTCTTATTAATCTTTATTAATATATTTATAAAAACTAATAAGTTACAAAGCAATTAAATAAAAATTTAACTTAAAAAAAGTCATGGCCTAGTGAGACTTACTCTTGGAATAAATGGATAGTTCACATAATTTATCACATTAATAGGTAAAAAATAAAAACTACATGACCATCTCAGGATATAATTATAGAGCCTATTAATATCATTCTAATTGTGTTCCTATTTTTAAAAAACTCTTCTTAGTAAACTAAGCATAAAAGTTTACTTCTTAAAATAAGAGAGGTTTCAATTATCATCAAAAATTATATGTATACTTAACATTTATTAAGCACTTAGGATATGCTCTATACGTTTTCTTTCATACAAAAGTAATCTCAATTTGTAATATCACTTCATGTTCTTATAGTAATTAACATCCTTCTCCCTTTACTTATTCCTATCTTGACACCTTGACCTTGTTTTCCTATTATTCTAGCTTCATTTTTATGTTTATTAACTTAAATGTAACTTTTTCAGAAATTACTTGTCCCCCAATCTAAATTAGGGCTCATATAGTTTCTCTTATAACTATGTATTTATAACTTTTTAACATTTTTGTCTCTCCACTAGACATTATATGACATCAAAAACAGTATCAAATTATTCCACCACAGTAATAACCCATACCTAACAAAATAACTACACATGAGAGATACTCAATAAACACATATAGAATAAATGAATACTAGTAAAAGATGAAACACCAGAGACATTCTGATTAATAATATTGTTATTCATTATTATTCTGAAGATGTAGTCACTAAATAAAGAGGAGAAATAATGAGAAATATGTTTTAGAAAAGAGGGGTTATTTATAGAGGTTTTTCTTTCTAATCTGAACAACTTCAGATAATTTTATCATGACATGGAAATTAATACATAAAATTGAAATAGATTTATTTTTTGTTGGCAATAACAATAATAAAATTTTAAATAAAATATTTTTAAAATTACTAATAGAAATAAAAATATGAGAAACCTAAGAAAAAATAACAAGAAATATTGAAATGTGTGTATGTTAAGAAGAAGGAGGAGAGAAAAAAGATCATAGCCTTTTTGAGATCTTCAACCTTAATCATGCCCTTATCTGTTACCAATATCCTGTATGTTTTGTTGGTCAATAATCTCACGCATTCTCCAGAGTCACTTTCAACTGCTTCAGAATTCTTAACCTCTTGCCTTTTTCTCAGAAGCTGAGCTAGGCTTGACTGCTATTTCACAAAGAAAATAAAGCCATCAGATAGGAACTCCTTTAAATTCCTATTATGTACAAATAAATGGAGCTGCTTCTAAATCTCCCTTCCTTCCTTCTTATTACAATGAATTAGATATCTTTCCTTCTGACAAAACATAATCAGTCTGTCTGTGCAATAGTTTTGGAGAATCTCACTGTACTGATTTTCTTCTTTCTTCATTCCATATCTTCCTCCAACTGTCACCCATTTTCTCGTCTTCACAACAAACTTTTTAAAAAGATAGTCTACATATACGGTCTCTATTTCCTTAACTTTTATACACTTCTTATCTCACTGTGTCCTTGTTTCTTTACTAAGAAGCTACAAAACTGCTTTTTTACAAGGCCATTGAGAACTCTGTTGAAACTAAAATTTTAAAATATCTTTTTAGTCCTTATTTTACTTGGCTCCTCAGTAGATTTAATACCATTTATCCATTTCCTTCTATTTGAAATGCTTAGTTTGGCTTGAATGATCCCAAGTTCTCCTGGCTTTCCTCTTACCTGTGTACTTCTTTCTCTCCTCACCTTTAAATGTAGTTGTTTCTCAATGGCAGAGTCCTTATCTTTATTCTCTTATTATTTATACTCTTTCCAGGTGAACTTACCAATTCCAATTTCAGTTACTATCTATAATGCCAGCTGCTCACACATCTACATATTTCTAACCCAGATCAATTTATCAAACTTCAATTCTGAATATCCAGCTTCCTCTTGGTATTTCCTTTTTGATTACTCAACATATACCCAAATTTAACAAAAGTAAAATTTATAGCATCATCTTCTTCATGTAATCAGTTTCTTATGTTCTTTATCTGTGAATGGTATCTCCGCCCACTTTGTCACTTCAGTTTAGTCATTGACTTTGATTCTTTCATATTCTTTATCCTCCACATCCAAACATCACCAAGTTCTACTAACTCTATCTTAAACACCTTCCAAATGTGGCTTCTCCATGTCATGGTATTATTCTTTCACAGAGTTCTATAACTTTCTTATAAATGGTTACCAAGACTCGCTTTTGCCACTCAATGTCCATTCTTCCCTTCTTCATTCATAATAAAATGTTAATTTTATTCTGGACTGAAAAGCACTCAGCTAAGTGATAACAAGTCCCAGCCTATTTTGACATTAAAATTGGCCATAAGTTTTGGCCAGAAATATACAAGTGGGAGTGTTAAATGAAAGTGTTTGATAGGTCTTCAATGAAAACTATTTAAAGATTGCTGACACACAGGGGAGAAAGACTTTCGGCGCTTGCTCCCTTCTCTTTTGTGCTGTATGGATGCAGCCACCTGGGACTATGAGCTGATCTCAAAGATGAAAGGCATAAGCTAAGATGATAGAGTAGGAATATAGAAGAAATCTGGATGATAAAATTACTTCCGCTTCGGAAATATTTACCTCCTGACTCCTTTTACATGGGAGAAATAAATTTAGTTTTGTGCAAGACATTAATGTTTTGGGTTTTCTCTACATGCAGCAAATTCTGATACAACATATCAGATTAAATTGCATGATCATAGATGTGTATATATTTATTTATATGTTCAGACATCAGCTGTCAATTGCATACTCTCTAATTGTGATATAAAAGAAGACAATTACCAACATCATCAGCATTTGATATAAGCAAATGCCCTCTATCTTCAGTCAAAAAGCACTATTAATGAGAATATAAATTAGTGTAGCCACTTTTGAAAAAAATGTATGGAGGTTTCTCAAAAATTAAATATGAAATTATCATATGATTCAGGAATTCTGGGTAACTTCTGGGTATTTTTCTGAAGGAAATAAAAACACTAAAAAGATGTATGTACTCCTATGTTCTATGCAGCATTATTTACAATGGCCAAAATATGGAAACAACCTAAGTGCCCATCAATGACTAAATAGATAAAATGTGATTTATATATACATTTACGTATATATGAGCATATTATATATATAAACATAAATATGCATATATATATATGAGAATATTATTCAGTCACAAAAAAGAATGAAATCTTGCTATTTTCAACAACATGAATGAAACTTAAGGGTATTACATTAAGTGAAATAAGTTTAGACAGAGAAAGACAAATATCATTTGATCTTATTTATGTGTGAAATCTAAAAAACAAAACAAAAAAACAAGTTTGTCGATACAGAGAACAGATTGGGGATTGCCAGAGTCTGGGGGTGGGGGTGAATGTAATGGGTGAAGGGGGTCAAAAGTTACAAACTTCCAATTAATAAGTCGGGGGGATATAATGTATAGCATGGTGTGTACAGTTAATAAAATGTGTTGCATATTTGATAGTTGCTAAGAGAGTAAATTTTAAAACTCCTATCATAAGAAAAATATTATAACTGTGTATGGTGACAGATGTCAACCAGACTTATTGTGGTGATTGTTTCACAATGTAAGCAAATATCAAATTAATAAATTATATACAAGAAACCAATATATGTTGATTATACTTTAATATAAAAATAATTAAAAAGCTAAAAATGTTTTAAAAGCACTTGTAGATCTACCCTTGAGTGTAACTTGGTTTATTCAATTGAGTTCCTGTTTAGAACTATAGTTTTATAATGAAAAATGATGTGTGCTAGTGTCTAAACTCTCCTATTTGACAGAAGAAACTGAAGCCATGAGAACTCCACAGAACCAATTGCTGTCGCCACAGCATAGTGATTAAACACATAGACTTTGAAGTCAGACCACTTAGACTAGAATCCTGGTTTTCCATTTGCCGGCTTTGTGACTTTAGGCAAATGATTTAACCTTACTGTACTAGCTTTCACAGTTTGTGAGAACTGAATGAGTTATCACATGGCAGGCATTTAAAATAGCACTGAGCACAGGTGAGCACCCCACAACTATTGATTAGAACTTTTACTCAAATCTCTTATCTCCAATCCAGTGCTCTTTCTACTCCTACCATGCTGCCTCCCAGAACATTGGTTAGGACTAGGAAGCTGAGAGAACAAGAATCAAGATGGTTAAGTTTCAGTGGATACAAAGGAAGAAAGATAACCTTGGAGGCAAGAGCACTACCTCAAAAGGAAGGTCTAGGTTTAGTGCACACCACAAGAGTTCAAGATGGCCAAGGAGCAGTACAGCTACTACAAGGTGGGCACTAAAAGTGATATGGAAGAAAATGGCTGACAAATTCCTTCTATTTCAAAAACTGCTAAGGGATTGTCATATTTGGATCATAACAAAAAGTAATAGCTTTGATTTTTGTTTTGTTTTTAATAAAAATCAGGAGATAATAGAAGATTACATCATGCCTTTAATTAAAATTCAAATGGATATAGAATTTCCCACTCAGGATTCTTAAAACAGTTTGCAGAACACCATTAAGAAGCCAAACTATCAATGTGGAGAAAGGACAGAAAAGGCTAATACTTTGAGAAGCAAAATATATACAGGATTTAGGTATGCAAATTGCCTGTGAGATCTAGATTCTTAATTTCATCCTGTCCATAAATGTCCCTTGAGAAGTATACAAATAGGACTTTTATATCATTAAGGGTATGTTTAAAGATTTAGAGCTATACCAAATCCATTTCCACATAATAGCTTTGAGGTATATTTCTCTGGTTTTTGTTAGGAATTTGAAACACTGAATGAGATTAGTATGAGCCAGGATCAGACCAAGGATGACAATGCTGTGTTATTGTAGAATGTTAATGCTTAGGAGATTCTATTATGCTTCTGTCACTCAAAAGAAGCTGAAGCACCAAGTGCTTTCACATGTGGATTATCTATCCATCATCACAGATAAAAGAATGTTGGTGCTGTTGCTTTCACTAAAGCTTTCACATCAAGAATTTTCTAGCATTTTCTGTGGATAAGCAAGGCACACATGAGAAAAAAACAGAATGCTGACATAAGAAAATTAATAGCCCTTTTCTAAACTGAGTTTAAAATACGAATAGATGTACAAGTAACAATAAAATAAAATAGAACATAGTGGAACTTTTTTAAATTAGAGGAAATAATATTTCTTTTAGTTTATGAGATGCCATGAACTTATTCAAAGTAACAATTAATAAAATAAAATAGAACATATTGAGATTTTTTTTAATTAGAGGAGATAACATTTCCTTTAGTTTATGAGATGTCATGAACTTGTTCAAAGGAAGCCTTGAAATCTTAAGAAAAGTATTAATTATTTTTTTAGCTAGAGGTCCAAAATTAAGACTATGTATGACTTTGTCTACATATCCAAATGGACAATAGTCCCATTCAGGGATTGTTCTTATAGTTACTTTTCCTTTTAAAAAAATAAAGAATTTTTTGGAAAATAATTTTTATTCAAGGTGGACTGCTCAAATTACCCTGCAATTCTATGACTCCATTTGCCATTCTACCATTAACTGAGGAAATGTATTATTAAAAAGGACAAATGGCAACATAAATGATAAATAAAGTTTGCAAGGAACCCTTATTAAGAAGACTAATAACAACAATAATAACGGTCTAGATTCCTTACAAGGATCACTACATTTAATTCAACAATTTTATGTCATCAATATTATTATCCAGTTTAACAGATGGGGTAACTGAGTCTCAAAGAGGGCAAGTAACTAATGCACAATCAGCTAATGATAAGGTGGGTCCAGATTTTGAACACAGATCTGTCCAAAGTTCCTTGGGACAATTCTGCTATGTTTTCATTTGTCATGCCATCTTCTCCCCCTTTTTTTTTTAATTGCAAAGACACAGATGACTATGACTCCGAAGTCTAATATCAACTACTTTCTTTTATATTCTGGCCTAGAAGATTTTAATATAGTACTCCCTACTTCAGAAGGTCACCCAGGCTCATAAATTGGGAATCAATGGGCATATGTGTGGGCACATGGTTCCAGGCTATGTATTATACTATCATACTCAGTCTTCCCTCGGCCCTATTATAATGGTATTATTTTTCCTATTTTGCAGATTCCAAAGCTGAAGCTCTCAGTTAATAAACTTGCTCAAAGCTGCACACATAGTAATCATATATTTATCACTTAATATAGTACCTAGAATATGTGTTCAATAAATGTTTGCTAATGGATAAATGAATAAAAGTCATATTACATCTGAACTATTTAACCCAGATCTTCTGACTTAGAATCTCTGATTCTTTCCTTATACCTCACTAATTTAGGCCAGGGATAAATTGAATAAGTATTGTGTATTAGTAAAAATTTAAACATTTATTTCTCTGATTACTCTTTTTTATATTTCTCATTATAACCATTTTGTCAGATACAGTAGATTTCTCCAAAAAAGAATGTATAGGCATAACACACTTTATTGCACCTCGCAGATATTGCATTTTTCACAAATTGGTTTATGGCAACTGTGTTGAGCAAGTATATCAGCACCATTTTTCCAGTAGCATTTGCTCACCTCATGTCTGTGTCTCATTTTAGTAATTCTCACAACATTTAAAACTTTTTCATTATTATTACCTTTTCAAAGTGATCTGTGATTAGCATCTTTGATGTTACTATTATAATTACTTTAGGGTGTTATGAATCACGCCCATATAAGATGGAAAATTTAATCAATAAATGCGTATGTTTTGACTATTCTACTGTTCCCTCATCTCTCTCCTTGTCATTGGGCATCTCTATTCCCTGAGTTACTACAATATTAAAATTAGGCCAATTAATAACACTACAACGGCCCCTATGTGTAAGTGAAAGGAATAATCATACATCTCTCATTTTGAATGAAGCAATAGAAGTGATTAAACTTAGTGAGGAAGGCATGTTGAAAGGCATAATAGGCTAAAATCTAGGCTTCTTGTGCCAGACAGTTAGCCAAGCTGTGAATGCAAAGGAAAAGTTCTTGACGGATATTAATAGTACTCCTCTAGTAAATGATAAGAAAGTGAAACAGAGAAAGTTTCAGTGTTCTGGATAGATCAAACCAGATGCAACATTTTCTTAAGCCAAAACCTAATCCAGAGCAAGGCCCTACTCTCTTCAGTTCTAAGAAGGCTGAGAGAGGTGAGGAAGCTACAGAAGAAAAGTTTGAAGTTAGCAAGGGTTGGTTCATGAGGTTCATAGAAAGAAGCCATCTCCATAATATAAAAGTGTAAGGTGAAGCAGCAGGTGCTGATTTAGAAGCTGCAAGAGGTTATCAAGAAGATCTAGCTAAAATAATTAATGAAGGTGGCTACACTAAACAACAGATTTTCAGTGTGAACTAAACAGCCTTCTATTGGCAGATGATGTCATTTAGAACTTTCATAGATAGAAGTCAATGCCTGGCTTCAACGCTTTAAAGGACAGGTCGACTCTCTTGTTATGGGCTAATGTGGCTGGTGACTTTTAGTTGAAACCGATGCTCATTTACCATTCTAAAAATCCTAGGGCCCATAAGAATTATGGTCAATCTACTTTGCCTGTACTCTATAAAAGGAACAACAAAAACTGATGACAGCACATCTGTTTATAACATGGTTTACTGAAATTTCTGCAACCTACTCCTCAGAAAAAAGTTTGCTTTCAAAATATTACTGCTCATTGACTATGCACCTGGTCACCCAAGAGCTCTGATGAGATGTACAATGAGATTCATGTTGTTTTCATGCCTGCTAACACAACATCCATTCTGCAGCCCATGGATCAAGATGTAAATTTGACTTTCAAGTCTTATTAAGAAATACATTTTTAAGGCTATAATTGCCATAGATAGCAATTCCTCTGATGAATCTGATCAAAGCAATCTGAAAATTTTCTGGAAAAGATTCACCATTCTAAATGTCATTCGTGATTCATGGGAACTAGTCAAAATAACATTAGCAGGAGTTTGGAAGAAAATGTTTTTTAACCCTCAGAATGACTTTGAGGGGTTTAAGACTTCAGTGGGGGAAGTAACTACATATATGGCAGAAACATCAAGGGAACGAGAATTAAAAGTGAGCCTGAAAATGTGACGGAATGGCTACATTCTCATGGCAAAACTTTAACAGATGAGAAATTGCTTTTTATAGATGAGCAAAGAAAATGGTTTCCTGAGATAGAATCTACCCCTAGTGAAGATACTGTAAAGACTGCTGAAACAAAAACAAAGAATTTAGCATATTACATAAATTTAGGTAAAGCAGCATCTGGATTTGAGAAGATCAATTCCAATTTTAGAGATTTACTATGTGTAAAAGGCTATCAAACAGAATCACACACTACAGAGAAATCATTTGTAAAGGGAAGAGTCAATAGTTGCAAAAAACTTTATTGTTTTTTTTTTTTTTAAGAAATTGCTACAGCCACTCAAACTTTCAGCAACCACTACCCTGATCAGTCAGCAGGCATCAACATCAAGGCTAGACTCTCCACCAGCAAAAATAATACAGTTCACTGAAGGCTCAAATGATGCTTAGCATTTTTAGCAATAAAGTATTTTTTAATTAAGATATGTGTGGTAATTGTTCTTAGACATAATGCTATTTCACACTAATATAATGCAGTATAATGTAAACATAACTTTTATATGCTCTGGGAATCCAAAAAATTCATATGACTTGTTTTATTGAGATTTTCACTTTACTACAGTAGTCTACAACAAAATCCGCAATATCTTCAAGGTATGCCTGTATATATTAGGTATACACATGTATACATGAAAAGGCTTGAGCTTAGTCTAACATGTATTCCCATAGAAACACTGGACAATTATTTAAAAACTTTCTAGATTTGTGAAATAGATAACGAGTTAATCCATTGAAGCTTCATGACCTAAATAGATTAGTAAAATTCTTGGACAAAAAGTAAAAAATTACAGACATAAAATTGAAATGACTACTTGGCATCTCTCTTCTCCATAAAGATTATACTCATAGTTAATAACTAAATAATTGTGCAAAGATTGCTGCTTGAGATTGAAGAAGACCTGCAATGAGGAATATATATGTAATTACTGAAAAGACAGAATGTATCAATTTGTTTAAAACCTTAAAATGTTTCTAACTCTATTAGGAATACCTAAGTTGTCATAAAAGTTTGATTTTTGTAATGAAGAATCTAGTAAAAAAATGACAGGATCTTACTTGTGAAGGAAAAAAACATTTTCTGTTTTCCAATTTCTATTGGTTTCATTCTATATTTATTTCTAAAAATACCATGTGAAAAGAATCCTTTAATAAAAACTGTCCAAACTGATTTGCTTTAGAAAAAGAATGGCAGAAAAGCATGAGCTTAAAGGCAGTTGTGAGAGAAGGCTATATCCTCGGCATGCCTGATAACAGGAATGCACCACTAGTCAATGAACAAGTGTGTATACTACATGGTTTGACTGAGGAGATGGCCAATGATCCTTCATATCATGAATTAGCTTTCTGCAAATGTAAAAAAGGTACACAGAACTCTCATCTTTGTGTAAAACTATTTTCTTCCCCAAGTTTGTGCACTGGAATCCATACACATTCTCAGGGATTTTAATATACACATTCTCATTTGAATATACACATTTGAATATACACATTCCTGCTAAGAATGAAGCTAAAAGAATGAGTCATTGGGCTAATAGAAAATGAACAGCCAGAGAAATAATGTGCTTTTTTTTAATGTGGAGATTATTTTCATAAAATAAGTCTTTTTCAATAAGTAAACAACTTATATACCACTTACTACCTATGGAAAGGATTATCCTTATAGAGATTGGATTTTTTTTAAACTAGAAAAAGGTACAAACAAGTGTGTATACCTTGCTGTGAATGTTTAGAGTATGAGGGCAACAGGACATTAGGAATAAACAGTTTAGAACAATAAAAACATCCCTTCTTAAGAGTGTTGCCTATTAAGACCAATCTTTAGTTTTTATACTTTTAATGATAATTTTTAGACACATCCTTAAAACTTTATTTTTTAACTGCAGTGAAGTTTTTTCCCTAGCTCTATACCCAGGGGCTAGAAAAAAAAATAGAAATGAGACAGGAATAAGAGGATCTTTTATTCTATGAAAAGACTCCAATCACAGTTAAACTAGTTTTTAATTGTAGAAATTCTTAGAAAGCAGATTTACTTAAATTAGAGAAATGCAAGAAAAATTATAAAAATTTAAGATTAACACTCTAAACATTTGTACCGATAACTTAGAAGTGGTGTCATTTGAAAGAATCCTATGACTGATCATAACTGATTAACAGAAGCCAACAGCTTATAATGGCTCTGAATTTCTTTGACTGCTCAGTCATATGACTACTGAACAAGGGATCTGAGGTGGAGGGGGGCAGTGTTGACAGAGCAATCTAACATTCACAAATTAGGTATGATTACTGTGGCTCAGAGGACAGAGGAGGTGGGTTTGCACTATATCTGGATTTCAGAAACACTAGAACTGATTGAGTGATAGTATGCTCTAAATAGTGCCAAATGGATCTTTAATCAATGTTTTTCTTTACAGTGACCTCACAAGTAGTTATCGCTTCCTCCCATTTTAGTTAATGCTCCCTGCTCATGTAATGGAGCCCAGTATTCCTTCATATTCCAGACATCTATGCTTCAAGAAATTGAGTGCACTTGATGGAGTCCTATATTTCTCAGCCAAGTCTCTTTTTGCAAATGATTTTGAACACAGAGGTGTGTCTTTAGTAAACAGGCTAGTCTCTTGCAAACAGAATGAAATGTTATATGAATTAATGACAGATGAAAACAATATGATTAAATTATACCAAAGAGACAATTGTAAGGTAATTTACATTTGAAAGAATATCATTTTTGGAAGTATAATAGAGATTAGAAATGGCAATTAATGACCCTAAAGGTTCCCAAACTCAGCATGAGAGTCTGTCCACTCCCAAATGTCAACCACTATCTCTATATTAATAATCCACAAGTCCACAGTCCTGTGACAAATCTTTCTTTCAAGCTATAGATTCTAATTTATAGCTCTGTAGGACAAGCCTTACACTATTTGAATAAAACCAAAGTCATGATTTATTTTTATTCACTTCTCCTCTTCCTCTATTTGTTATCACTGCATTCAGTCTTCTAAACTAGAAAACAAGAGGTTAACGTAAACTCCTGTATCAACCTCATCAATTGCCCTAAACAATTGCTCACCAAATTTGATTAATTTTATATCAGAAAATTCTCTCAAATCTGAGCTTCCTATTCTATTCTCACTGCCCCTGTTAATTCAGACCTTCTTCATCTCATCCTTGGATCACCTCATACCATAACTGATCTCTCTGTCACCAGTTTCTTTTCATCCAATTATATTCTTTACACCATTGCCAATTATACTACTAATATGTTTTTCCCAAATTCTCTTGGAACCTCATTTTTCTCCTTAAGTCTAGCTATCTCACCATTACTTACTTATGTAAGTGCATTCTTACATAAATTCTAAGAATGCACTTGTGACTATTTATCTCTGATCTTAGCCTACTTATCCAGCCTCATCACTGGCAACAATCTTTTATCCAGCCTTTCCATTCAGAACTCACCAGACCTCTCACAACTTTTTCACCTGCCACATTTACTTTTATTTCAATGCCTTTACACATGTTCTGCCTGGAAAGTCTTTACCCACATTTTCCACATAGCAAACTTCTACTTGTTCTTAATTATGTCACTTAAATATTATCTCCTGCATGTTTCTGAGAGTCTCTACAAATAGGCTGAGTTTTTTGCTCTTCTGCTTTCCCATGAGATTTTGTCCATAATTTTATTATAGTATTTATTACACTGTGTTGTAATAGTCAGTTTTCATGTGTTTATTTATTCATTCTTTTAGTTATTAATTCAATCAATAAAATTATCTGCTATATGAAAGGCCTGGGACTATAATAATACCAAGCTGCTCTATCACACTATTCACATGTATTTCTTATTTATAATTTACTACTCCATACGAGGCAAAAATTGCCATTGTGTTTATTTTGAAGATGAGGAAATTAGGGTTTGGAGAAATTACATGCTAATGATTTGCAGCTAGTAAATGGTGGGGCTGCAGTTTTCACACAGATCTACCTCTCTGGGCTACGCACTTCTCAAAGTAAAGAGCCAATAAGCAAGAAAGGTGCTTATTTTTATATCTCCCATGGCTATCAGAATATACTGGACTGTTGACATATGTTCTTGAATAAATGAAAGAATAAATGAGTGAGTGAATAGGTGGATTTATTACTTCCTCTCACATGATAAATGTTCTCTGAAAAACAGTACATGCATAGATTTTGGAAAATAAATCATTTTTATTTTTTACACATTTAAAATATATTAGAGTATTTTTCTAGAGGTTCTCCCATGGTGAATCTTCTTATGAAGTTTATTTTTAAGCTGTATTCGGATTTTCACATAGGCAAATAGCGCAAAATAAGGTGTAGCCAGATGGATAGAATGACATCAGGTTCATGCTATGTGCCGCCAATGAAGTAGCTTCCCATTTAGTCAGCACTGCTTAGGAGTCTTTACCACAACACTGTGACCACTGGGGACCCACCCGAGGAAAGAAAATTTGGAGCAGATCCAAAGAAGAGCAATGAAAATGATTAAATGGTTGGAAAATTGTCTCCCTGAAGATAGGTCACGGGAACAGGGCTTATTTAGTGTAGAAACATGAAGGGGCAAACCTATCAGCATATTTCAAGGATGCGAAAAGAAATGGGGAGACGTAAGCAGCTGTTTTTGATTTTTGTTTTGATGGTAAAAGTACAGGACAATGAATTTCAAATGCAACATAAAGATTTAGGTTAGTCCTTGTAAAGTCTTTATGAAACAATAGACTTAATTAACCCAAAAACTTACGGTATTTCTTCTTTTGAATACTTTGTGAAAAGAGTCAACTTCCATAAAAAAGAAATGTAGTGAGCCTAGACCTGACTAGAAAGCTATAGATATTTAGGAATGTGGTTATAAAGGAAGGGTCTAGCTAAGATTCATGCATCTATGCTGTATACTTTGGAAATAAAAATTATACCCAGCAAACCTGGCTTTTAGAAAAAGTCTTATTTTTTTTCTTTATATGTGTTTTCCTACCATGTAAAAAATTTGAAACCCAAGCATTTTACGAGTAAACTATTTTAGAAAATCTATCAAATATTCAGCAAAATACTTTTGGCAAGAAAAATTATGGAGTCATAGCAATTTAAGCAATGATTTATGAACAATTATCCAGAGAATGACAAACCAACAATGTTAAAAAAGAGAGTGCCTAGGGTTATAAAAAATGCAGTTCACAGAGTAACTAGTCTGAGTGTCTGCTTTCCTTATCTCTGGACAGCAGTGTTAGGGTTGATAACAAGACAGTTTATACTACTCAAAGGCACCCAGGACACTGTCTATTTTGCTTTTTCACAGACATAAGGTCTGTTAGCTGGAATTGACAGTAATGGTTTTAGTCCAGCGGAGCCTTGTGAAAGTCTTAGGGGGTTAGCAATGTTTCTATTGTATCATGTTACTATTACATTGCTCTAATGTGGTATTAATCTGATACAGATGTATTAATTTATTATGGCGTCATAGATATTGAAACATACTGGCAAAAGAAGTGTGTGGGAAGAGTTATGCAGGTCTGCTGAGATTTCCTCAATGATCCAAAAGAAATCAATTCCCAGAAAGGAGCCCACTTACCAGAGAGCAACCACACTGTCTAGACTGTCTAAATTGGTGGTATGGGAAAAATGCTGAAAGTAGATAATTGAATCAAAATGGCATATACCTGCCATTTGAGACACCATGAAAAATAAAAAATCATATTAATTGTAAATGCCAGTGATCTAAAGTGTGGTTTAACTCTGTTTTTTCCCCAGAGACTATTGTCTTCAATTCAGTTCTTCAACAGAAAAATAAATTCAAAAGGCGTCTTCACCATACAAGGAATTCTTTGTTCAGACTGGCTACTGACATTCCAAACAAACTTACACTAGAGATAAGGTTATCCTCTCAGAGAACTAAGACACTTTTTTCTTCCCCATCATCAACTGGCCAACATTAAAAACAGTCCCCACTTTCAGACACAAAGTGTTTGATGCAAATGCGACTTAAAGAAGATTACTGCAAGACCAAGTCTGGCTGGTCTTGCATTACATCTTGATTATGTATGTGCTGTCTGATCTGACTGGAAGCTGCCAAATGAGTCACTATGGTTGGTGAAAAGTGAAATATGAATCTTTATGATTAAATGTCCAGTAAGAGGTGTGGTGAAAAGCAGAACCCCCAAAATGAACTGGTGAAAGGTGTAAACTATCTGTACCTTCTAACAAAATAAGCAGAAACCTTTCTTTTAAACATTACAATCAGTCACTTTTTATAATTGCTACTTAAACAGTGAAACAGAGGGCGTCTTTATACCATCTTCAATTTCCAAGTAGACTAACATCTCCACTCTCTTTCCAAGTTCTCATTCTCATTAACAGTATATACTGCAGCTAGATTCATGCCTTGAGGGACCATTTGTAAAGCTATCAAATTATTAAAAGCATGTCATTTTTCAGCAGAACTCAATTTAAGACTTGCATTTGGAGCTGTTTTTAGTGAATTGGCAGAAGGAAAAAGGAAGAGAACTTTCATAGAAATTACATCCCAGAGAATTTTTTTGGTTCAATAAAATAGGGAGCACCAAATCTCCAGAAACAAAGATTCTTTTTTAATGCATTTTCTTCTAAATTTTATGGAATCAGCTGTATGTATTTTTCTTAAAAGTTTTGTTATCTTCAAACACTTTCCATAAATTCACACCACTGCATGGGCAAGGTGAGTAAAAATGACATTGAGATTATTTAGATGAAGAACCTTTTACCATGTCCCTTTATTTTATAATAAATTCTTCATGGCTCTTTGTTAGATGGAGGAAAAAATTCATCCTTAGGTTATGCTAACCCCTTCTGCTACCAAAACATTGGGAAATGAGTGTCACTCTGTATCCATGAAGCAATGGCTGAGTGATTCTAACCACATATCTGTCTATATAATTTATGCTAATTATATATTAATTGAATACCTACTTTGTATCTAGTGGTGGCATATATATGATACATGTGTTATATGTCCTTTGCCTCCAGAAATGCTCAGTAATTTCAGGAACATTTTCAGAAACATCCAAAGGCACAACACAGAATGCGGACATCCAATGCTAAGAAAGCTAAGCTCTGTGGTATCATGATGCATTTGTAGTTCAGAGAAGAAATATTAAAAGAGAAATACAATGGAGGGTCTAGGTATTTTCTGGCATAAAATTAATCAAATTTGGTGAGAAATTGGGATTATTAATGAGAAAGTCAAGAGAGTATGTGTTGACTTCTTTTCTAGTTTAGAAGATTGAGTAAAATGATATATTTTATCCAATGTGAATATAGGAGGTTTCTATTTGGAGGATAAAAAGTGTAAATAAAAAGGTAAATAAATCATGAGTTGAGTTTTAGACAAGTAGTTTAAAGTAGGTGTGAAGAGCCCACATCAGGGCCAGAATATGAAGGGTCTTTAAGTTGTACTAAGACACTTAGGTTGATTCAATAAACAGTGAAGGACCTTGGCGAAGTTAGAAACAGAAAGGTGACCTGGCCAGATCTGAATTTCAGATATAGTACTCAGAACGTTTGAGGAGCAATGTAATGTAGAGAACCCAGTCAGCAATCGGGGAGTGTGAGGATTTGGTAAATGAAGTGTTCTATATTCCAGGTTCACAATTATGATGAACTGGACCAGGAGAGTGTAAAAAGAGATTGAGAAATAATCATGAGGTAAAATTGGCAGGACTAGGTGGTTGATTGTATGTGGCGGATGAGAGAAAGGAAGTGGTTTAGGATGACTCCAAATTCTGGCTCGAATGACTAGGTGAATAATGTTGCAATTAATTAACATAGGAAATGTCAGTTTGGGAGAAAGAGAAAAAAATTCAGATCCACTTTGAACATGTTGTATTTGAACATAATGAGTCCAACATTTAAATGGATTTAACTAGAAAGTAGTTAAATATATGAATCTGAAACTCAAGCTAGATACCAGAACTATAGACCTGAATTATAAATCAACAGGATAAAGTGGTAGTTAAAATCAAGAAATTGAATGAGTTTGCCCAAGGAAAGTGAAGACAGAAAAAATGGAAGAGGGCCAAAGACAGAATCCAATGGTACAACCAGTATTTGAGAGTGAAAAGACAGAGAAAGAGAGAGAGAGAGAGAGAGAGAGAGAGAGAGAGAGAGACAGAGACAGAGACAGAGACAGAGACAGAGACAGAGACAGAGAGAGGGAGAGAAGCACATAAGAAAGATTAAGAAGAAATGTTCAGGAAAATTAAAAGAGAAAAAGGGCAGCCTCATAGATGTTAGCACAGAACAGATTTTAAAGAGTCAATGACTATTGAATAGTGTTGTTGAAGAGATGGCCAATAGGATAGGAACTGCAATAGCATGGGAAATTAATCAGCCACCTACCATATAGGTGGCCTAAGCTAACCTGGTAGTCTACATTGTCATTTAGTTAAAAGGCTTTTCCCTGATCCCATCTCTCTTTTCAGTACCATAGAGTCTAGTCTGATTGTCACCATTCATGTAATTATGTTTTTGCCTTGACCATTAGTCTGTATATAGTCTGTTCTGTGACCTGACTTTTGTTCTAGGACCCTCCATAAATTTCACCTAATAACTGCACCCAAAACGCCTCTCATGTATCTTACTTGTCCATTTCTCCATGTTTGTTCTCTATTTTTCATATACCCAACCATAAATTGAGAGCTGGCTAAGAATAAACAACTTTCTACATTTCTATTCTCTCCCAGAAATCCATGACACCATGTCCCTAATAATGTTTTAGACTTACTGGTTTGGCTTTGCCTGAACTGTGCGTAAAATGACCATATCCATTGGCCTGGTCACTTAAGATATTTCCAGCTGATCTGGGGCTGACTCTACAGAAAAGTTCACTCTCTGTATGCCCTCATCCAACTTAGAGTTCCTGCTGTTCTATAATTCAAAATTCCCCACCAGACTATACAACATACAGCTATACTCATGTTGAATTTGAGGTGTGGCAGAGTATTCAAACAGAATTACTGAATAGGCCATTTTAAATGTGGGTTGCAGAAGAGGTACAAGGCAAGAGATGAGATATAATTTTGCAAGAGGTACATATGAATTATGCTAAGAGATACTTAAAATAAAACTGTTCTATGATAAAGTGACTAAAGAGAAAATATTATAGAGTTTATAACACTTTAAAGAACAATCCGACTTAAGGTGTGAGAGAAGGTAAAGGAGAAGTCTGAGACATGAGAGGCAAACCTGAAAAACAGATAATAGACAAAATGAAGTGAACAGGAGAATAAGGACAAATAAAAGATCTTCTAATAAGACAAAAAAAAAAGACATCATTATTTTTTCTTAATCCTGGAGAGAGTGGTATTAATCAAGACAAAACCAGACTAGGAGACTCCTGGAAGGAATGGTTACAATAAAAGTAGAGGAAGTGAATTTAGAAAAAGTGTTTGAAGAAAGTATTTGGTTGGTATATAGAAAAGGTACCAAATACACAAAATTTGTATTTATTGAGTTTTGTTATGTTTTTTGTTTTTTGTTTTTTGTTTTTGTTTTTGTTGTTTTTGTTTTTGTTTCGCATCTCATACACCTATAAAAGTGCCTAATTTGAGCAAGTGTCCAATAAATATTTATTAAATGAACGAGCTTTGTTCTTGCTTTTGTTTTTACTTAAAATTCATGTGTCTACAGATTGAGATAGAGTGAAGATGTTAGATAAAAAGTATATAATTGTGATAGTAATAACCTGAAAACACTGGTAATGCTTGGAGTCCAGAATATTGAGAGAGGTGTGAATGTAAATTTAAAAAGAGTAGAAAAGAGAGGGACATAAGGAAATAAAGATTAGAGTATTCAAAAGTGAACAAACCTGATGTTCTTTTCTCTCCAAAATAGTGGAGTATCACAGTGGTGTTGGGGGATGAAGGGAAACAATGCTGCTAAATTGGATGCAAAAGCTGAATTAAGAAATGAATTTTCAATATTAGGGGCATCATATTTTGTTTCTTCCTTCTCCAAAAACATTCTGTTGTCTCAGCAAAAAAGTAGGGAAAGCAACTGGTGGAGGTTATCCAGGGTTGAGAGTTAATGAGTTGGGCAGAGAAGGATCAGAGAGGCCAACAGAAAAGAGCTGGCTGTGCATATAAGGCCGGGTCAGAAAGGAGAGTAAACAGGGAGGGAAGTACTAAGTTAAAGATCTCAGGAAGAAAAATATTGATCTATGATGATGAATTTTAGGCTGTGTGGCTAAGGAAGCAATGAGTTACAAGTCCATAGGGTCAGAAATGAAAAGCAATCAGATCAAGGATTCTTCAGGGTCAAAAGTGTTGAAGTTATTGAGAAAGATTGCAGGGAACACATGAAGAAGAAGTTTTTGTGCCAAATCATTTATATAACCTGAAAAAAATTCCAGGGTGTGGTAAACAATAGCAGTGATGTTTTAAGGAAGGTCACAGAGAAAAATAATGACCTTTAAAGTGATGAAAATGAGAAGTGCTTCAGAAGGCAAGGTTCCTTCACTCCAACTGTTAACATGTGAAAATAAAGTAAAATAAAATAATGTCTCTTTGTTTTATACCCAGCTGGTTCATTGATCAAGAAATGATGTGCAAAAAAAAAAAAAAAAGAAAGAAAATAAAAGCCAATTCTCACTTCAACCCATTTAAACAGGGCCTGTGGGAAGCGAGCTCTCTATGAAAAAAATAATAGGAATTTAGAGTCTTAGTGAGAGAGCAATGTTTCCATTAGATTAGAAATAGATTTGAGAAAAGAATAATTTTGTCAGGTAGAGAGGAGGCAGTGGTCTACTAGGCACACTGGAGCAGAAAAGTTAAAGCAAGAACAGTTCAAGTGTACAGATGCAAAGAAATAGGCACAGATGCAGACATAAAAGCACATTGCACAGTGCCAAGCCCAAACTCCACCACACTAATGGAATGTCTTTGCGGTGGAATTTCTATAAACTATCTCATTTAGCCAAGCATTTGGAGTATACTGGTATTGGGGTTCATCCAGCTATGGCCTGCCTGGGAAGCATCAGGGAACAGGACCTGGTGGAAGAAGAAATCTCTCCCTTAACAATACTTTTTTTCAGCTTTAGAGAAGTCTGCACTATACAGCTTGCACAGAATTACAACTATAACAGTGCTTGGAAACATTTTGCGATCAAGTATTTGGAAAAAGTTTTAGTTTTTGCAAAAGAGAAGCCATAATTTAAAAAAGAATCTGGCTGGATATGTTGTCCTCTTAGCAGATACTGTGTGGAGTTTATGTCCATAACTCATACCATTTAAACATGACAAAAGAAAAAAATCAATTGCTCTTTATTATATACTTAATTTCAAGCTGGTTTGACAAACTGTGAGAGCAAATAAAAACTTTTTTAAGAAAAGGAAAAGTCCTGTTGCATATTTAATTATATTTAACTGAACTGTCTTGTTTGCTTGAATTAATCAAGAGTTAAAATGGCTGTTTCACTACCCTGACAGGACTGAGCAGGGTATTCACATGCGTCTTCCATTTGAAGGCTTTGTGGTAGAGGTGGTTTTCTGTATCAGCTTTGAAGGAGGGGGGAGAAATAATTCAGCAGATGGGGACTGGAAGATTTTTCTTTCATGTCTCAAATACAATATGAAGTGAACTATGAAGTTAACCAGCCACAATTCTTTGCAAAGGTCAGCTGGTCTCAACTGATTTCATGTTCTTGCCACAAAGTATTCCTGATCTAAAATGGATTATGTGGAAAAAATCAGATGCTGCTCTATCCATTATTAAATTCATTTCAAATATTTGCTTCAATTCCAGGATAATAAACATAACCTTGACAGAGTAATTCTTTCCCAGTTGTAATCTGTACTCTAATTATCTATGTTGACCTTATAAATGTATTATTTTTATTCATTTCATAAGCATTTGGATTTGTTCGTTGTTGTGATTTTTGGCTTTGTATTTTTTATTGTTTTGTTTTTTTCTTTGGGAGACTTTTCTTTGTTCATTTGTTTTTGTTTCTTTTGGCCAGAGTGGTGAGTAAGGATAGATTTTAACCTGGCAGGATAGAAATATGAGTGTGCCAAGTAAATTGTGAACATTAATAAATTCTTTTCTTTCTTTTCCTCATAGTACATAATATATGCATGCTTTTCTGAGCATGAAGAGGGAAGACAGTCAATCAAATAGTATTTATTGAAAACCTATAATTTATTTGATAAACAGTTATTTGGGACATTCTATGTGCTCAACATTGTTCTAATTATTGTGATGAGTACAGAGAAATAAATAGGGATATAATTTCAACCTTTAAAATATTTCTCACCTTGTTCGGCCAACAAGGTTAAATAATACTTGAAATAACAAAGAATAATTTAAGACAGATTGCAACTAAGTACTAACCCTAAATGGGAGGTCAATGTGGGTTAGGGTTTAGTCACAGAAACCTTAATGGAGATAGAACTTAAATCCTAGAGAAATAATCTTAATGGTTGGCTAAGACCTATATAGTCAAGACTGGAAGTAAAGCCAGGAGGAGGTAATAAGTAACAAAATTAGCAATGAAAACAGTAAGAAAAAAGAGGAAGAGACCAAAAAAAAGACAAGGAAGCAGGAGAAGAAGATGACGAGGCACATGATGACAAAGAAGGAAGACAAAGGAGAAGGGGGCTTACATTGACTGAATGTTTATTATGCACCAGGAAAAAAAAATTCTGAGCATATCATATCATCTATGATATGTGTGGTGTGTTCTGAACACTTTCACCTTAAGTTTCTTGACCTACAGCCAGACATCTTTCAGTGTTTTTCCACTAGTGGTGATATTCTTCTTTGAACCATCCATAATCTCTTCTCAAGGCTTCTTTACACTCACCACCATGAACTCACAAGAATAATAAATAAAGAAAGGGTGAACAAAGTGGGAAGTAGGTATTTTTCTCCTTTGCACTCTACTATGCTCTTTTTTTCCCCTTTATTTGTACTTTCCTGCCATCAGAAACCAAGATCCCACTTGCTTCCCTGGGCCCCATAAAATAACCACTGTTTTTCTCTTTAGAGACTGTACTTGTCCCTGACCTTCTCCCCTTTTACTACGACTTGCCTTTCCAAAGTCACATTCTCCCACATTTTTACCTGATGGAAAAAAAATCCTGTGGAAAAATAATTTGGATGTCTTCCAAGTTATGTTTATATTTTAAGAGAAACTCTATTTTTTAAACCCAAAGGAAAGAATAAAGTAAGACTGTCAGGAACAATGATAAAGACAATGTTGCCTACACATTTCTTGGGATGGAACAGAGAAAATATTCCTATGCCCCTCAAATCAACTCGACAGAGTCACACAATTACCTCATCATAGAGTCAATTAGGCCATGGGAAAGGTTATCTGCACATCGTTAAAGATAACTGGACATCAGTGGCAATTGAACTTAAAACCCAGAACTCTTTAGCACTCAATTTTAATGTAAAAAAAAAAAAAAAGAAGAAGAAAAGAAAAACCACTACAGCTAAGTGTCAGTTAAATCCTGTGTCTATATACTGATTTCACAAATCTCTCTAGAGAAGCAAACAAAACAGCCAGTTAATATGTGGGACCATCCTATAGATTCTGTTTCACTCACAGCACTATGTGATTCATGACGCAGATCATGTAGCTATGTGGGTCTAGGTGAGGAGTCTTATCCAAGTATTGGGATGTAGAAGATAAACTGAAAACATACTGTGTAGAATAATAATCAGGGGGTGTTCCACTAAAATTATCAAGCTCCAAATACCTTATGAATATTTTAAAGTTAAAGAAAATAATATTGTTTGTGCAAATGAGTGACCTATAATTAAAAAGAATTTTTAGAGAGGCCCCAAGATAGAAATACAAAGGAGGTAAAAGTCACTGTTTTTTGGTTTAGATTTTGGGAAAATAAAATATTTAGGGAGTCAAGAATAAATACCAGGGGTTATATACTGAAGACTTCATTTCAGAAACCCTGATATTAACTAGTATTGGTTAGAGATATTTTATAGCTCTTTTATAATATTCCTGGTTCTTTTTATCCTTTGTTTTTATGTCTTCTTGCCTTGCCAAATTCAGCTTTTCTAATTCTAGAACAGGTGTGGGATGGCGTGGTCTTTCACCACAGCATCCCTTGACTATCCTCACTGCCTTTAACTCAACAGTGACATCATTAAAAAAGACTGAGAAGGAATGGAAGGAAGGAGATTTTTTTCCCCTCTGTAACTATTGTTGCTCTTGGCAGGGTGCTACCAGGAGGCCTAGATATGTACCACTTAAAGCTTAAATACTACAGCTCCCTCTACCAAAGAGCAACTTAAATACAAAAGCTCAAGTAGATTATGCTCCTTTAAGAGGTGACTCATCTTGGATGATAAATATAGTGTGCCTCCCACATACAAAAACAGATGTAGCAGATATATCGCCTATAGACACAGTGCTTTGCAAAAGCCTCGCGGCAACAGAGATTTTGTTCCCAAAATCATGCTTCACATTTTCACAGCTTTTTCTTCCAAAGTGTTCATAGTAGTTGGGATGAGAGTGAGGGGAGGGCATATCATTCCAAGTATATGATGTAAGACTCAGCCGAAAGAAAAGTGTCTACCTAGCATGCAGCCAAAAACAACTGCAGTGGGTTGTTGTCAAGCTCTGGAAACTCCTCTCCTGGAGAGCCGGAAGGCTCATCCACCCAGGGTGGTTTCTCTCAGGCCTGCCAATGACAAGCAGGATGTAGTAGGTGATCCTTGAGGCTATTTTCATTCACCAGATGAAAGGAGACATTAGTAATGAATACCCATAAACAAAACTGCCCATTTAGTGTCACCAAATCTTACCAAATCTCTAGAATAAGAGGAAAATAAAAATTTATATCCATTACCTTTTTTTCTTTCCAGTACATATATTTAGACTCCTTGGTATAAAATAAATACATACTGACAGTCTTAGCTTACTTAAGCCTTTAAGGTAGCTTTCAAGAGGCTATTCCCACAGTGTTCCACCTGCCACTGTGTGGCAACCACCTTTATCATTGATTTGCTGCCATGGTTAATGCATGGTTAGATATTGCCGGGCATCCAGGCTTAGACTCGGAATCCCACATTCCAAAGTGAAATCTTCCTTCCTCGGCAGGCATATACCATTCTCAGGAACCAACCCTTACCTAAAACCATGAGGAGGTTCAGGACAGCTTCCATTGAACAAAGGAGCATTCAGAACAAAGACTTCTATTCTTTACAAACCTATCAGAATTCTGTTCCAGGCACCTCCACTGCCACATGTGTACTGCACAACACTCTAACACAGTTTTCAAATAGCCAGGTCTAAAGTAAGATGGAAAAGATGCTTTGTAAATTTCCATCTCAAAAGTTGCCCTGAAGTCTTTATGGTAATGCTTCTACTTAGCAGTATCGCAATAGTTCTACATTTTCCAGAGCAGTGCCCCCAACTATTTTGATTATGACCCCAGTAGATGTATATTAATTTGTTTATAAATTATATGTGTAATATACCAGGCTTTTTCTAGTCCCAGTATTGACTAATCAGAAACTCTGTCATTTTAATTAAATCTTTGTTTGCTCTAAGACCAACCCTCCTATTTTCTTTCTAGGGTACAAAATATGCATTGCATATAAATCAAGATTTCTCTCTCTGCAAGCCTCCCACCATAACTGAAATTCCTCACATGCCTCCAGTACAAAAATGACCTTTGCATTTCCTTCTGCTGACTTAATCACTAAACAAAAAATTTTATATTACCCTATAACATTTTTTTGATGAATTCATCGATTAATCTATATTCAAAATTTATTGTCTTTGTTTTCTCTTAGGCATTCTACTGAGACCTAATAATAGAACTATGAATAAGAAATCATGTCTCTTTTACCCCTATCTACCTCTCACCTCCCCTTCTTCATGTAATATATATTACTTACAATTGAGTTGTATACTTGAAGCTGATTGGATTTGGTTGCTCAAGGTCACCCCAATTAAAATAAAAGAAAATAAATCGTGGCCTGTGTCCTTAAAGATCTCTAAGTGTTCATGCTGTGATTTTTTATATTGTTTAATTTTACATGTTTGTTTATTAAAAAACAACATAACCTAGAAGACTTAATTTTAAAAAGGTAATGAATAAATTTTAAAATTTCTTCAGCTAAAATAAGTATTGGAGGTAATTGTGCAACTGTCAGGTCACCTAATTGGTTAAGTTTGTCGGATGTAAGGGGAAAAAAATGTTTTAGGGGGTTTAAAATAATGAGTAAACCCAAGAATGAAGCCCCTCTTATCCATTACCAAATGTATTTTTAATGACGAGTGTAAATGAATGAAATAGAATAACTAAATTTCTCTTAAAAACACATAAATTTACATAATAACAGGAAAATCTGGGTGGAATGTATTTCCATTTTTAATGAAACCAAAACATTTGTTCAAAAGATGAACTTAATACCCAACAGGCTTTTTAGCTACCTTCCTCCTTACTCACTAACTACCAAGTCATTGAAAATCATCCTGGGTTGACCTTAGTCTTTATGGGAGTGTACCATTTATCAAGAAGCATAATGGATCACCTCAATGACTGCTTAATAAAATCATTATTTATTTTCCTAAGAATAAATTCTAATTTAAACTATTCATAAATACAAATGAATTTTCAAAATCTAACATTTAGTTACCAAATTTCATATACCCAACCAAATACCATTTTTATAAAAATGAGTGAATTACAAAAAACAAAAGGACCATAATTCAGGATGATTTACAATGACTTGGTAGTGCTTATGCTTTAATTACAGTGCTGTTATCACTATTGTAGAATTATGCAATATGAGCTGAGAGGACTGTTAAGCCCTCTGCAGTTTTCTAGAAAAGACTACATGACATTGAAAGAGTAATAAGATGGGTGTTTCTTCTTTTCTTGCAGCATTTATTACGTGCCTATTATGTGTCAGGCACTGACAGACTGTGGGTATACCTAATGAATTAAATAAAATGCTGTCTCAGTCCTTGAAGAGTTCAAGGTCTGGTGAGGGAGACAGATATGTAAACAAATGATTACAATGCAATTTGAGAAGTACTATAAGAGAAGAGGAATGCACTGCTAGCAGAGATGTTCACAGAGATGAAAGAAATGGTAATCCTGCTTGAGGGGACAGTAGGCTGACTGAGAAGGAAAGTTAGAAAAAGCTACAATGAAGAGATAATGTTTAAGTCTGGGGCTTGAGAAAAACTGAATTTAACCATTAAAATATTTGAACAACAGACTAATTAATAGAGTCTATTTAAAAATTATAAGAATCAATTTTCTTTTATTCTATTCATGTTCCCTTATAAAATTACCCAAAACTATATGGCATTTCCTTGTCTCTCATTGAATATCATGCATTAGCTAAACCTCTTAAAATAGGGTACATAGCAAATATCATAGATGATTCTTTCACCCAATTTTCTGTTTACAAAACCCTGCCTATTGGAATATTGTTGTTGGGCTGAACCAACTGTCCCCAATTTCTTTTCCGAGACCTATAAATATCTCTAATCCCAAGTGCTACAAATAGAAATGTAATTACCTTATTGATGACAAGAAAGCTATAAACATAAGCGCAAAAGGGTCAACCTCATTTATTTCATGCTAACATGTAATTTATTTATGTAGCCTTGTGCCTTTTCAGGCTGCTCAGGATATAAAAATCTTTTAGCACAAAAAGCAACAGGGATTATTACTTCTAACCAACATTTTCACATTGTATTATTACTATTATCACAAACGAGAGATTCTATCACTTTTTCTCTTCACATTTAAAAGGTAATTTCAAGTTTTTCTCTAAACCATCCCCAACTCATCGTCTTAAAGAAGTTAACAATCCAATAGGAGCTGTTAATCATCATTTAGCAGTCATGCTAAAAGAAAACATAAAGATTTATAATATGATGTTTAAAATGTGATTAATCTCTTTTGCATATTCATATAGACTTCCAATAAATCAAGCTATTGTTGATATTTCACAAGTGTCAGCTGTGTGCTAGTAACTATATCAGCTACATTAGGAAGCACTTAGAAGTACTTACAATCAAATGTGAGCATTACATTACATAATATGTTTAAGAGAATCATAAAGCAAAATAAAGGTAAACTCTCAGGATAAATGTACTAATGATATGAGCACATGGTTTCCTCATCAACTCATTGAAAGATGACCTAGCTAGATCTATCACTTAAATCAAGTTTATAGATAACATCATTATCTCCAAGTTCCCTCATCCTATTCCTGATCATACCTACTCAAAAGTAGTTAGATTTAATTTATCCTTTTATGTCACTGTAACTAAATCAAGAGTATCACTAAAAAGCTTTCAGATCAAATAAGGTCTGGTTAGAAATATTGAAAGCAGGCTTCAAAACAACCAGTAATGTGTTTAAAACAACACAAAAAAGGTATGGGGGAGTGGTAACCAGTTCTGTGATGCAGGTGAAGTCTTGTTATAATTAAGCTTGTTAAAGCCCCAATTCCACTTCAATAAAACAGTATGAGGCTCCAGCTGGCAGCCAGCTGCTCCCTAGACCTTTTGCAAAAAGATGGGGTGGGGGCATGGTATAAGACCCAAAGGTTTGTTTCACTTGCCTAGGTAAATCAAACAATACCAGATATTGAGTTATCTAAATACTCAGAAACTAATGACTTTCATCAGTCAGTGACTATATACTCTAGACCATTTTATAAATATCAGTTCAGATGTACCAGTACAAAGGGGAACACATGGCAAGATTTTATGTAGTTCATTTGTGAAAAACTTGGACATAGTTCAAGGTAGATAATCTCTGAGGAGCTTTTACTCCTTTGCATTAAAAAGTTCCTACCAGAGTATGCTCAAGCTTTCAAAGTTGCAACAAAGGACTGAGAAATATAACAAAGGATTGTGAGAAAAAAATTACTAAACTTATGGATGGAAAATCTCAAGGAAGCTGATTTCAGCAAGGTCTAAGTTTATAATACTTTTGGACCAAGAATTCAAATAACCTTTTCTGCATAATGAGAAACTCCTATAAATTTGAATTTGTATTGTTATTTTGACCTATGATTTAGTTCTGTAAAGATAGCAAATGGTTCACAGAAAAATTGATGGAAGGGTTAAAAATAGAAGTGACCGGAATCCAGGGCTAGAAAGTAGGTGGTGAGAAAAAGTAGAACCAGAAAAGTAGCAAAGTGGGATTTTTGATTTATTCTTTTTTCTCAAAGTGATATCTGGTCTTCCATTATTCTTAGAAGGCCCCAGAATGACATTTACATATTTGTAAATGTAGTACACACCTTTAAGTCAAATCAACTGTTATTCTTAGTATGCTAAAACATTTGAGAAAATAATAAAGGAGACTTGGAAACTGGCTGGAAGAAAGGATAATTTTGAATAAGAAATATTTACCCATTCGTTCATTCATTCATCCTTCTGAGTGGTCAGAACAAAAATAAATATTGAGCACCTACTATGAGGCAGACACTGAATCAGACAAATGTGGTATGTTCTTCTCACATAGTTCACAGACCAGTGGGTGATACAATTACAATACATTAAATGTGAAAATATGAAGATGGAGGCACTATGAAGGACACCACAGAGAAGACTGGTTAGTAAAGATTCCCTGGAAGCGATGCCATATATGATGGAATGTGAAGCTTAACTAAGTTAATCGAACAAAATGGTGGCCAAAATATTAAAGGTAGAAGCAGAGAACAAAAGTAAATATTCAGAAGTGAGAAGGGCTGTGGCAAAAGTGAGGAACTGAAAGATGTTCAACATGACTGAACTACAGGTTGCAAAATGGACGTGTTAAGATGCAAATCTTTAGAAAGAACCAGATCATGAAAAGACTTGTAGGCTATTGAAGAACATGTTATGAATCAATCATAAGATTTAGAAACAAATGACCCAAACTCGAGACATTTTAGTTGTAAGACAGTCAAAATATACCTATCAGCCTTCTGAGCCATAGTTTCTTGACATATAAACTGATGATACCTCCTACTTCACATGGCTATTTTGAGAATAAAATGAGATAATGCATGAGAAATTACACATATAAAAATATATTATGAATATAGAAGAAGGACCTAGAATACGTCAGAGTCTGTTTTAAAGAGGAACAAAGCAAGAGTAGAGAAGGAGTCTGATTTTATGATATGTTTCAGGGATAAAATAGAAAATTTATTTTAAATGAGCTAATTTTTTGTCCTTGTTATAGAATTTATCTCTTCTAAATCTCTCCATTCTGAAAACAGACAATCCTACATTTCTATACTCTGCTTCTCGGGATCACTGGACCACTGTCCTCTTCCTTTCACTCCGCATCTAAGAATCTGTTTACCTAAGCACAGCCACCACATGGTGGCAGGTAACTGGGAGGAATATAAGAATAGACAATCCCCACAGGATGGGTTTTCAGAGGGGGAGATCTGCTAGAAAACTTCCCCTTGTCTATTTTCACTTACTGTCTAAGATTTGACCACCTAATTAGGGATTTATTCCTGAGGGTTAAAATTTTCTAAAGCATTTGAAAAGACGTCAGTATATTACTTTAAGCCTTATTCTAACATAACCAACACATGTTCTCTCAAGAGACTGTAACAGTAACATCCATATGAGAAAAATGTGTTAAAGGATTTAAAATAAATTTTATGTATATGGATGCTCTGAAAAATAACTACCGAATCTAAAATAGATTATAAGCAGCCCATAGTGCTTACTACAAGACACAGTAGATAAGTTCTTTGAGGCAACCCACCTGGCTTTGACAGGAACTACTGAAATCAAGACCTTTGCACAAAGTGGGTGGTTTTGACCTTGAGAAATATAAGTACATTTTAACAAAGTGCTCATAATAGGATAAAAATTTATTAGGTTTTATTCAGTGACTCAATTGAAGTATTTTTTTATCAGTATTTTGGAGGCTGATCTGGTGCTTTTCTTAATTTCATTAAGCCCACCAAATTACATTCTGGTTTTTTTTAACTTTTAATTAACAAAATATAAAGCTATAATGACATGTAATCTCTGTCCTCAATTAGCTTAAAATTGAATCTTCCAAATATTCCTCAAGCCCTCTAATGAAGATAATACAATTTTGCACATGGGTTAAAGGTAACAAATAGTTATAGCAGTGATAGCATGAAATTCAAATTTATTATGTAAGAAAAACTAGGATATCTTATGGTAACTTCCAGCTGCCTCTTTCAGCTTCCACTGGATTCTTATTTTCTACTCTAACTTGTAGTCATTCCCTAATTTCAGCTCCTTTTCCTGCCCCCCTCTCCATGCCTCCTCTCCTGAATATCACATAAGTCAAATGGGAAGCATATACTAAGCCTTCTAAAGATATTTTGACCAGATGGAAAATAGAGAGGGAACTTGAGGTAACAGGTTGGAAGAGGGAGATAAAAGTGCAGATAGCTAGCAACAGCTGTTATATCAAGTCAGAGTAGCAACAGCTACTACAAAAACAAAAAGATTACCAGTGGCTTAACAAAAAAGCTTATCATTCACATAAGTCAAAGGCAGATGTCCCCAGTCAGGAGCTCTCATGGGAATTAAACCCCTGACCTTCTTTTCTAGCCATGAAGATGAAAGAAAGAGAAGATAGTTTATGGTCAACCCAAGAAGGAGTTTACAACATTCTGTCACATTTCATCTGTCCAAATACCTTGATCTGACCTACATGCAAGGACACTGGGAAATGTCATGTAGCCGTAAGCCCGAGAAGAAGAAGAGCAGATACCTGTAAGTAATAACAGGCTCCGCCATGCCTGGGATAAGGGAAGGTTTGGCAGTACCAAAGAGAAACAGAAAGGAAATGTAACATAGGAACAACGAAAGGACCAAGTCTCTAAGGGCATCCTGGAAAAACAAGCATATAGAAATAACTTTTTCTCTCCTCTCTTCCTCCTAGTGACCCTCTATCTAGACTTGCTTTTACTCTTTTCTTGTTCTTTCTCTTAGCCCTTTGAGATGCACCCCAAATTATCTCTACTCAACAGTGTGCCTAAATTTCAAGCAAGAAATGTTATCTATTAATATTTTGATTGTTAAAATAAAAATGCTTTATGAAATTAAGGCATCAAATAGAATCACTCACTTCCTTAAGCTCCACATAAGATTAGCTCAAGCTCCAAACTTTCTCATGTTTCCCATATCCCTCCCTATATCTCTGTAAATTCTACAGGAACTGGAGAGTCTCAAGGTAATGCCCAACTGCCTCTTCCAGTTTCCACTGAATTCTTGTTTTCCACTCTGTGACTTGAAGTCATTTCCTAAACTCATCATTTTTACTTGATTTTTATCAAAAACAGACATGCATACACACAAACAAGTAAATCAACAGGAAACACTCCCGTGAGAACTCCTTGTGAGCAAAGATTAAGTTACTAATAACTTGGGTGACAAAGGACCTTTGCATTGCAGAAACACAATCAAGTTAAAATTGACTATTAGACATCCCTGTGACCATTTCAACATATTGTTGAGCCAACCACAAAATCTTATCTCACTCCATTCCTCCCCTGTCTATTCTGCTCCCTCCCTCTCTGGAGAAATAACCACACAACTGTTGACTTTACCGCTACTAAAGATCAAAAGCATCCTGAGGTGCCATCTTCCATCTGTACAAAAAAATAATTTTTATAGATTGATTACATAACCTGAATCAAATTTCAGGGATAAATCCACTTTATTACCCTTTTAATAGGCTGTTGACTTTGGTTTGCCGGTATTTTGTTGAGGATTTTGCATTGATGTTCATCCGAGATATTGGCTTGTAATTTTCTTGTGTGTCCTTATCTGTCTTTGGTGTCAGGATAACATTGGCCTTATAAAATGAATTTAGAAGTATGCCTTTCTCTTCAATTGTTTCAAAGCATTGAGAAGAAAAAATTGGCATTAATTCTTTAACCCATTTCTTGTTTTCCCCAAGAATACTCGCCAGTGGCACTTGTGGCTGTAGCGTTTACCCCGAGATAACTCTTGGATTACAGTCCTAACTTTATGCCCGAATTTTGCCATACATCTTCCATGCTTTTCAGAGAATTACATCAAAACAGAACTGATGCAGTTGGAACAGTTCATTTGAACAAAAAACAGATGCCAAATGATCTGAAGTAAAGGATTGCAAAGGGAATGACTGTAGCCAAATTCTGTGGCAAACTTATGGCACTGAAATGATGTGACAAGAAGGAGGTGACAATGTTGTCAACATTCTATAATGATACTGTGAATGAAGTAGACAACAGAAATGGAAAGAAAACTAAGAAGCCACATGTCATTGTGGGTTATAATGAGAATATGGGAGCAGTAGACTCAGCTGGTCAGATGCTCATTTCTTATCCAACTGAGCACAAAAGGCACAAGTTTCGGTGTAAGAAATTTCTTTGCCACCTTCTAAACATTACAGTGCTGAACTCCTGCATCCTGTTTAAGAAGGACAATCCTGAGCACACGATCTACCATGTAAATTTCAGACTGATGTTGGTTGAAAGAATGCTGGAAAAGCATCCCAAGCAAAGACAGCAACATCTTCAAGTCGGCTGTGCTGTGATGATGTCACACTTCTTTGCCTGTCTGGAAGACACTTCCCCAAGAACATACCACCAACATCAGGGAAACAGAATTCAACTGTTTGCTGCAGTTTGCTGCTCGCACAACAAGGATGGCAAGAAGACCCGGAGAGAATCTTAATATTTTTGTGCAGAATGTGATGTTCCGTTTTGTGTTGTTCCATGCTTTGAAATTTACCTTGTAAAAAAATTATTCAATACTGATCATCATATGTATTTCTGTTACATTAGAATTAGAGATAAGCACTGTTTAGAAATAACTCCAAGGCCAGATTTTATATTTTATTTTCACATTAAAAACCAGTCAGATTTGCTTCAGCTGCAAAGAGAGTGTTCACGTAAAATTAACACTAGCAGTGAGCTGCACTTTATTTTCTAAATGGGTAATGTGTTAAACATTTGGAAGAATCCACACATGAAGCAACTTGGTCTTGGGCATTTTTTTACTGGGAGATTTTTGATTACAGGTTCCATCTCCTTACTTGTCTTTAGTCTGTTCATATTTTCTATTTCTTCATAATCAGTCTTGGTAGTTTGTTTGTTTCCTGGAATCTATTAATTTTTTCTAAAGCATCTAATTTGTTCATGTATAATTTCTGTAGTATCAGTTTTAATATCTCCACTTTCCCCTCAATATCTTTTCATAGCTAGATAACTCATTCCTTTTTTGCACTGAATAATATTCCACTGCCTGTACTACAGTTTATTTATCCATTCACCTATGAAAGACATTTTTGTTGCTTTTAAATGTTAGCTATTATAAATAAAGCAGCTATAAACAAACATATGCAGGAAGTTTTCAATTCATTTGAGTAAATACCGAGGAGAAATATGATCATATTGTATGGTAAGAGTATGTTTAGTTTTGTAAGAGACAGTCAGTCTTCCAAAGTGGCTGTACCAATTTTTTAAATAAACTTATTTATTTAAATTAGTTTTAAGTATACAGTACATTGGTTAGACATCTATAACATTCATAAAATGATCCTCCAATTACTCTCACCCTCCCCTGGCCCTCCACGTAGCCATCATATTAATGCTAACTGCTTTCCCTCTGCCATGCTTTCCATCCCCGTGCTCAACTATCAAGTACTAATTTGTTTTTTTTTAACCCTTCACCCCAATCTCCCAGCCTCCCAACACCCACTCCTCATCCATCACCAAATTGTCCACTATATTTGTGAGTCTGTTTTTGATTAGTTTGTTCCTTTTGTTCCTTAGATACCATATATAAGTGAAATCATATGGTATTTATCTTTCTCTGTCTGACTAATTTCACTCAGCATAATAACCTCTAGGTCCATCCATGTTGTTGCAAATGGCAGGATTTCATTTTTTTAATGGCTGATTAATATTCCATTGTATGTATATGAATCATAATTTCTTCATCCAAGTTTCTGTTGATGGGCATTCAGATTGCTTCTATATCTTGGCTATTGTAAATTGTGCTGCCATGAATATTGAAGTGCATAGATCTTTACGAATTATTGTTTTAGTTTTCTTTGGATAAATACCTAGAAGTGCAATTGCTGGGTCAAAAGGTATATCCATTTTTAATTTTTTGAGAAACCTTCATATTGTTTTCCATAGTACCTGTACCAATTTGCAATCCCATCAACAGTGTATAAGAATTCCCTTTTTTCCACATCCTCGTCAACACTTGTTTTTTGATTTATCGATGACAGCCATTCTGACATGTGTGAGGTGCTATCTCATTGTGGTTTTAATTTGCGTTTCTCTGATGATTAGCTACCTTCAGCATCTTTTCATATGTCTGTTAGCCATCTGTATTTCCTCTTTGGAGAAGTATCTGTTCAGGACTTCTGCCCATTTTTTAATTGGATTATTTGTATAAGTTGTATAAGTTCTTTATAAATTTTGGATATTAACCCCTTATCAGATATATCATTAGTGAAATATCTTCTCCCAAACAGTCTGTTGTCTTTTTGTTTTATTGATGGTTTTCTTTGCTGTACAAAAACTTTTTTAGTTTAATATAGTTCCATTTGTTGTTTCTTTTGTTTCCCTTGCCCAAGGAGATATATCTGAAAAGAAATTCCTGTTAGTAATATCAGAGAGTTTATTGCCTATGTTTTCTGCTATAATTTTTATGATTTGGGGTCTTATATTTAAGTCTTTAATCTATTTTGATTCTATTCTTGTATACAGTGTAAAAGATGGTCCAGCTTTTTTTTGCACATATTTGTTCAATTTTCCCAACATCATTTATTGAAAAGACTGTCTTTACCCCATTACATATACTTACTTCCTTTGTCATATATTAAGTGATTACATAGGCATGGATTTAATTCTGGGCTCTCTATTCTGTTCCATTGATCAATGTATCAGTTTTTATGCCAGTACTATGCTGTTTTGATTACTGTAGCCTTGTAGTATAGTTTGATATCAGGTAGTGTGATACCTCTAATTTTGTTCTTCTTTCTCAAGATTACCATGGCTGTTTGAGGTTTTTTATGGCTCCACTAAATTTTATGATTATTTATTCTAGCTCACTGAAAAATGTCATTGGTATTTTGATAGGAATTGCATTGAATCTATAGATTGCTTTGGGTAGTATGGCCTTTTTTAACAATGTTGATTCTTATTCATGAATAGGGATATGCTTCCATTTATTTGTATCTTCTTCAATTTCTTTTTTTTAATGACATAATTTTCTGAAAACAGGTTTTCTACCTTCTTGGTTAATTTATTTCCCTATTTTTTAGTTTTCAATGCAATTGTAAATGGGAGTGTTTTCTTAATTTGTCTTTCTGAAAGTTCATTATTGGTGTATAAAAATGCCACTGACTTCTGAATATTTATTTTGTAACCTGCTACTTTACTGAATTCATTGATGAGTTCTAACAGTTTTTTTGGTGGAATATTTAGTATTCTCTTCATATAGTATCATGTCATTGGCAAATAATGAGAGTTTTACTTCTTTTCCAATTTAGATGCCTTTTAATTCTCTTTCTTGTCTTATTGCTGTGGCTAAGACTCCCAATACAATGCTGAAGAGTAGTAGTGAAAGTGGGCATCCTTGTCCTGTTCCTGATCATAAGGGAAATGCTTTTAGCCTTTCCACATTTAGTATGATGTTAGCTGTAGGTTTGTCATATATGGTCTTTATTATGTTGAGATATGTTCCCTCTATTCCCACTTTGCTGAGAGTTTTTATCATAAATGAATGCTGGATTTTGATGAATGCTTTTTCTGCACCTATTGATATGATCATATTGTTTTTATCTTTTGATTTGTTAATGTGGTATATCATATTAATTGATTTGCGGATATTGAATCAACCTTGCATCCCAGGAATAAATTCAACTTCATCATGGGATATGATATTTTTAATGTATTGCTGAATTCAGTTTGCTAATATTTTGTTGAGGATTTTTGCATCAATGTTCATAAGAGATATCAGCCTATAGTTTTCTTTTTTTGTAATGTCTTTGTCTGGTTTTGGAATCAAGATAATGGTGGCCTCATAAAAGGAGTTAGAGAGCCTTCCCTCTTCTTGAATTTTTTGGAATAGTTTGAAAAAAATAGGTGATAATTCTTCTTTGAATGTTCGGTAAAATTTGCCTATGAAGCCATTTGGTCCAGGATTTTTGTTTTTTGGGAGGTTTTTGATTACTGATTCTATTTTATTGGTGGTATTAGGTCAGTTCAGATTTTCTGTTTCTTCTTAACTCAGTCTTGGGAAATTGTATGTTTCTAGGAATGTGCCCATTTCTTCCAGATTGTCCAATTTGTTGGTGTATAATTGCTTGGTGGATCATATTTTCTTATGATCCATTGTATTTCTGTGGAATCTCTGGTTATTTCTCCTTTTTCATTTCTGATTTTATTTATTTGAATCCTCTCTCTTTTTTCCTTGATGAGGCTGGCTAAGAGTCCCAATTTTGTTTATCCTTTCAAAGAATCAGCTCTTGGTTTTATTAATCTTTTATATTGTTTTTCGAGACTCTATTTCATTTATTTCCATTCTGATCTTTATTATTTCTTTTCTTCTATTCACTTCAGGCTTTCTTTGCTGTTCTTTTTCTAGTTTTTTTAATTGTAAGGTTAGATTGTTTATTTGAGCTTTTTCTTGTTTCTTGAGGTAATCCTGTATTGCTATGAATTTCCCTCTTTGGACTGCTTTCACTGTGTCCCATAAATTTTGAGTCATGTATTTTTATTTGTCTCTCAGTATCTGTTGATTTCTTCCTTGATTTCATTAATACCCATTCATTTTTTAGCAGCATGTTATTTAGCCTCCATGTGTTTGTGTATTTTCTATTTTTTTCCTTGTAGTTGACTTCCATTTTCATGCCATTGGGATCAGAAAAGACAGTTGATATATGATTTTAATCTTCTTAAATTTATTGAGACTTGATTTGTGTCCTAACATGGTCTATCCTTGAAAATGTTCCATGTGCACTTGAAAAGAATGTATATTTTGCTGCTCTGGGGTAGAATGCTCTGAAAATATCTATTAAGTCCATCTGTTCTAGTGTATCTTTTAGGCCCATTGTTTCCTTGTTGATTCTTTGCCTGGAAGATCTGTCCATTGGTGTCAATGGGGTGTCAAAGTCTCCTACTATGAGTGTATTACTTTTGATCTCTCCTTTTATGTCAGTCAATAATTGCTTTATGTATGTAGGTGCTCCTATGGTGAATACATATATGTTTACTAGAGATATGTCCTCTAGATTTATCGATCCCTTTATTATTATGTAATGCCTTTTTTTTTTTTAATCTCTTATATTTGCCATTCTCTTCTGGCTTGCAAAGTTTCCATTGAAAAGTCAGCAGACATTCTTATGGGGGTACTCTTGTAAGTAAGCAGCATCCTTTCTCTTGCTGCTTTTAAGATTCTCTCTTTGTCTTTGACCTTTGGCATTTTAATTATGATGTGCCTTGGTGTAGGTCTCTTTGAATTCCTCTTGTTTTGGAACTCTTTGTGCTTCCTGAACTTGTATGTCTAATTCCTTTGCCAGGTTAGGGAAGTTTTCTGTCATTATTTCTTCAAATAGAGTCTCAATCCCTTGCTCTCTCTCCTCCTCTTCACATACTCCTATGATTCAGATACTTTTACACTTCATGTTGTCTCAGAGATCTCTTAAATTATCCTCATTTTTAAAATTATTTTTTCCTTTTGTTGTTCTGATTTGGTGTATTCAGCTACCTTGTCTTCCAATTTGCTGATTTGATCTTCTGCTTCATCCAACTTACTATTGAATCCTTCTAGTGTATTCTTCATTTTAATTATTGTATTCCTCATTTCTGTTTGGTTCTTTTTTATGGTTTCTATGTCCTTTTTGATGCTTACTCTCTCTCTGTTGAGAGTCTCATTGTGCTCATCCATTCTCTCCATAAGTTCATTGAGCATCTTTATAATCATTATTCTGAACTCTGTCGCTGTTAGGTTGCTTGCCTCCATTTCATTTAGCTTATTTTCTGGAGTTTTCTCTTGCTGTTTCATTTGTGGCCTGTTTCTTTGTTTTCTCATTTTCTTAGCCTCTCTTTGTTTGTTTTTATGTGTCAGAAATATTTGTTTCATCTCTCAGCCTTGGTCAGATGGTCTAATGTGGAAGATATCCTGTGTGGCCCAGTGGTGCACTCTCCCTAATTCCTTGTGCCGGGAGCTCTGGAGATGACCTTTGTGTGAGTTGTGTGTGATCTTCTGTTGTTGCCAAGCTTTCATTGTCATTAGTAGATCAGTGGTGGGATTAATGTACAGGCTGCACCCTCAGGATAAGAGCTGTTGTGTGGGGGCTGACCCCACTGAGTGGGATTTGCCTTAGCAGGCTTGTGTACTTGTTGCAACCACCCTTCATGTGTATCACTACTGGAACTAATCAGGAGTTGCTCCTTTGTGGTCTGGTGCCAGCCTCCAGATGCATTGATTTTGTGGCCCCTTGGGAGGGGCTCCCCGTAGGCCAAGGTCAGCTGCTACTTTTGACTGCTCAGGGCTACCGAGTGAGAACTACAGCAATCCACTGATGATTGTTGCCTATGCTGGATCTACAGGTAAATGGAAGAGACAATGCTATAGGCAGCTCTCGGTTATCCATTATCCCTAATCTATGGCAGCTTAGCAAAGGGACCTGCTCTTGGTGTCCCATATGAGTGTCTGCAGGTCAGAAAGCCTTTACGTGGGTCCTTCAAAGGGACATCTAGGGGCTCAGTTGCCTTTCGTCTCATCCAGATGGCCAGAATCCTCACTAGTTTCTATAGTCTTATTGGAATCTCCTCTTCCCTGGGCTGGGATCCTGTGCTGAAGAGTTCCCAGATGAGAACAGGACCCCTCTCTCCTTCAGGAGAGCCTCTTCAGCCTCATTCTCCCTCCCGGTGATCCTCCACCACCCACAGGTGTGGGTCTAGCCAGATTCATGATTTTTCCTCTCCTACCTGCTTCGATGTGTCTACTTTATATCATCAGATATAGATGTTATGATGAGCTGGACTTCAGGTGATTCTCCACATTGATTATTTTATAATTTGGTTGTAATTTCAATGTGGTCCTGGGAGGAGACAAACCCTGCTTTTACCTAATCTGCCATCTTCTTCCCTCTCACTGTACCAATTTTTGTTCCAGCCAGCAATTATGATAGGTTCCCATTGCTCCACATTTTCACTAGCATTTGGTATTGTCAGTATTTTCAATTTTACACACCATTTTAATAAGGTGTATAGTGATATTTTATCATTTTTTGATATATGATGTTGAGCATCTTTTTATATGATTATTTTCCATCTACATATCTTCTTTATTGAGGTGTCTATTCAGATCTTTTGCCCATTTTTAATTGGGTTGTTCATTTTCTTATTGTTGCATTTTTAAGAGTTTTTTGTATATTTTAGATAAAAGTTCTTTATTAGATATCTCTTTTGCAAATATATTCTCCCAATTTGTGATTTGTCTTCTTATTCACTTGACTGTATCCTTCAAAAAGCATAAGTTTTTAATCTTAATGAAGTCCAGCTTATCAGTTATTTCTTTCATGGATTGTGCCTTTGGTGTTTCATCTCCTCAAAGCCTTTTAAGTCTCATTTCTATTTGATTTGGCTCTAAAAGTTGTAAAGTTTTATCACCTTGAGAGGTTTCATATTTCAGAATTCTACTTTTTTAATTTACTGCTTGTATAATGGTTCTTTCTTGCCCTACTTCATCTTTTTCTTCTCATACCTTGTTAAACTCAACCAGTAACAATCAACAAATAGTACTAAAATTCTGTTTTTCAATCTTTGCTTTTCCAACTACAGACAGGAGTCTTGGATGCCTTCCAAATTATTAAATGCAATAGTTTACCAAGTAATTTACCACTGAGTAACTTTGTCATCATCTTTCTACACTCTGATATTGATTATCTTATTGCCTACTATCCAAATACTAATCCAATTTCACATACTTCAAGGTTTTTTTTTAATTAAAGCACTACCTTTCAAGTTACCAATTTGTATATTAATGTTAGCTACTATAAATAAATCCCCAAATCTCAGTGGCTTAAAATTATAGAAATTCATTTTTGACTCACATATACGTCAATTATAGATGTTGCTGACTAGTAGTTAGTCACATCCTGACTATGGGTCCCAGGTTACTGTCACTGTGTCATTTCACTTTCTCCCAAGGGAAACAGATGAAATAATTCAGAAGAGTATTACTGTTGTTGTTGTTGTTGTTTTGAAAGCTCCTTGGCCCATAAATGACTTATCATTTTTCCATATATTCTATTGCCATAAATTGGTCTTGTGCCATCTCCTGAAAAATATAGTCCTTGGCTGAAGAGCTTCTCTACATTATGGAAAAGAAAACATGAATATTTTGTAAGTGACATAAGTTATTTGTAGGGGGAAAAAAACATTAGAATGGACAAATTCAGCCAGAAGAAATGTGATGAGAGAAATAATGGGAAAAACCAAGGATGAATCTCTAGAGATACCAACATTTAAAGGATTGGCTGAGGAGGAGAACCTTGGGAAGAAGACTTAGAAGGAATTGTCAACCAGAATGCAAAATCTAAGATGGTAGGGAAGTAAATAGTTTCAAGGAAAAGTAATCAAGAACTAAATGCAAAAGATATATAAGGTAATAAAGAGGCCAAAATAGTTTGCTGTATTTGGCATTGATAGCAGATGAAGTGAAGTGGTGGAATGTGGAAGTCAGTTTGTAATTGATTGTTTAGATAAGGATGTAGAACAATCTGGAAAAATACACAAGGTTAAAGGAAGGGGTGTATTATTGGTTTTACTGTAAAACGTTTTGTAACAGAGACTAAGTTATTATTGCAAAATATTGTATTTTGAGATGGAAGAGACATAGTCATGTTTACGCTTTTAAAAGGTCACTTATTTCCTGCCAGTATAAAACTATTAGGAAAACTTCCCTTCTCTGAACCATAGTATTTAACTGAACCATAACCATAAGTAGCCATATTCTTGAGAGATTTCCCCTACTAGACTGTAAGGTTCCTGAGGCACTGTAGGCCTGATTTACATTTGTATTTGTAGTGTCTTAGGAGTGCTTACCTTTAGTATGTAAAATAGGTACTGAGAAATATTTTTTGCATAAATGTTGTAATAAATTTTATAATCCCAATATTATTTACTGAAATGATTACTGTTCTCTAGAAAGATGGATGATGGGTTCTAAGGCTATCAACTTTCTTTGTGCTCCAAACTTTTCTCTTCCTCTTTTTTATATTCTCATTCTGATTTTTCCTTTATACTACTAGACAATAGACATGGCCATCATAATTATAATAAAATACGCATGAGCTACTTCATAAAGAAAAATTTGTAATAAATTTAATAATATCAAAGAATCAGAAACAGCCCCATGGAGCCATCCGAATTCCTTTGCTGTGATAGTTGTACAATTATATCAATCACATATGCAATACTTATTCTCTTTGGTGGGTGAAATCCCTATTGCCTTTTATTAAATTGTTAATAGCTTCATCAATGGCTTACTACTTGTTTTTGCCTTGATAATTTTCTCAGTCTGCTTAGAGCTTTTTATTTACTTTCCTAAATTGATAACTTGATATGAATTTTACTTATGAACAGGAATCCCTTTGAAAAGTCATTTACATCTGTTTCTAAATTTAATGTAGTTTGTAAATCTAATCTGCCCAACTTACTCAACAATTATAAATAAAATATAATACAGCTTTGATTTCTATACTGAATCTGAGACCTGCGATTTCACTTGCCATTATGGTTCTCTAGTTGTAAAACAGTAACTAGATCTATAGCTCCCCTGATAATAATGGCCCACCCATAAGTGCCTAACTCAATCTTTACCTTCTCTAAGCAAGTTACAAAGACTCATTTTTCCTGTGAATTCATAGCTTTTTCCTGAGATATACCTTTTATTATGATGGCTTATGATTATTTAAATTTTCATATGGGCCTTTCTCCCAGTGACAGTGATCATATATTTTGCTTTGAATGTTTAGACATAACATATTTTCAATGAAAGAATGAAATGTATTGATGATAAATCAGCTCAACTAGTGGTTGAAATGTCCTAATAATAAGTAATTAAGATAAGAAAGAAATCAAAGAGTTTACTGTGTCATAATCTGGGGAGAGGCAGGGAATATATGTTTGTTAATAACATATTCTCAGAAGAGGGAAAACTAGGCAAGCATACTGAACTATTCCTGTGAGGCAGCAATAAGGCCTTTTTACAAATGCCTAGAGAGAGTGTGTCAGGAGGAGAAATTGGCAACTGTGGCACATGCTAGTGAGTAGTCAGGTGATAATTGTGTTTGACAAGATAGGAATCATTGCAAAATGTGATGAGAGTTATGTCAATGGAGCACTGGGTCCAGGGATCTGCACTGTTAACAAAAACCTCACATGGTATGTATGCAGCAATAATTCACATAACACTGAGCAATATCGTCTTAAACTATTTCTGCAAACCTAAGAGGAGGGTTATTATAGATTATTTTGCCTAAATAAGTGGTCTCATTTTAATTTTAAGATATCTGGATGTTTTCTGTTTAAATGACAAGAACTTCAATTAAAACATTAGTAATAAATATTCTAAGTTTCAGAATGTTGCTTTCTATACTTACTTTATGAACATTAGATATAGGGGAGTGTTTATTGTTGTTGAACAAAAGAATTATAACAATGTAAATTTTTTCATCATGTTTTCCAGATAAGACAATGAATAAAATATTTTAAACATGAGAAAAGGAACAAGTGTTAGGTGTAAGTCTGAGAATGAATTTCCAATGTATAAAAATTCTATAGGATAAACATTATAGGAAGAAAATTTATATAGATCTCAGTGTTGAAATTAAATATTCCCCACTAAAAGTTATGCTCAAAAGACTGTTTTACAAAGATTTAACCCAAATATGGGAATTAAAATAATGTAATCTGAAGAAATATTTATATTTGATCTTTTCTATAGGAAATAAAGATAATAATAATTAAATACAAATAGTTTCAACTGAAAGAGGCTTATAAACGAGTTTGTGTAATAACAGATTCAAAATTGAAAGCTTCCTTCTCTCAGCTCTATATTTGAGAATAATAAAAACATATTATTAAAACATAACCTGAAACTGTGGGAGATCATAAACAGCCACCCCAAAATGTGCCTCAGTGGTATGCAGATCACTTGAGCTAAAGGCAACTTCAGTCACAGGCTCAAGAGAAACTTCTGCCCTTCCCTTTAACTACCTAGAAGAATTTGAATTAGAGGCCTTGCTCATGAGAGATTACCAGAGGTAACTTTTGACCTATCTATAGGGCAGGACAAACTTCTATTTACTAAATGTCTGTTCATATCATCTTGCAATGATATTTGGAAGTCCTCAAAGGGCATTACTTCATCCCTCACTAAGGATGTCTTATATACCTCAATCCCCCTTTCTATCTCTGAACTCCTCCTGCATGTGGGGTCTCTGACTCTCTCATGTATGTGGGATGCCCATACATCTGTATGCATTAAATTGGTTATTTTTTCTTGCTAGTCTGTCTCATGTCTATTTGATTATTAGACAGACAGAAGAACCTTAAGTTTAGAGGAAAGTTTATTCCTCCCCCACAATACCATTATTAAAACAGAAAATTGTGTCTGTGTGTGCATTTACACAGATTACAGAGACATGGTGTGTAGGAATCATTTTTTGTTATGTAAGGTAATGAGTTCAAGAAAGTCATATGGTAATTAATAACCCTCAGGGGTTTTAAATGTTATTTTCCATTTTTATGAACTTCTTTCTGAAACCTAATAAATAGTTGATGAATCATTCAGTAGCTAAAAAAAAAACCTATATTATTCAGTGCCTTTTGTACAGAGTTGGGTTTTTATTATGACACTGATGTTTCCTGGTGTCCAAGAAACAGTTTCCAAAGCAATTTTAATATATCCTACAAATGAATATATATATATATATAGATATAGATATAGATATAGATATGTATATATATACATATATATACACACACATATATGTATATATATATATACATATATATATGTATATATATATATTCAACAGATTAAAGTATGATTTTTAAACTCTCAAAGAACAGATAATTGAGGAAAGTATCCTAATATATTTGAAAATTATTCATTGTTAAATATTTAAAGAGTTCTTAGAAACACAAGGAATGGAATTATTTAACAATATGTACAGTAACTGGATTTCTGAACCCACTTAAAGAACTTCACATCACAATTCTCCAAACAAGAGCTATATAGTTTCCATGAGGTTGCACATATCTTATTCATCTTCTTCCCTTTTTTTCCTTAATATTCCAAATATCAAATTTTGGCTGAAATGTGTTCTAGTTATTTGCTATATCCTTTCCCAGAAAACTTTGCCAATTTAAAAGGGTAAAAAAAAATTGTATATCCTGATTTGCAACTTCAAAATCTCATGAATATCATTTCAAACTCTACCCAATGGATGAAGTTTCTCTATGGTAAGAAGTAATTTGGAATGAAGAACTTACAGAAAAAGAGAAGTACTGTTTATAAGACATATAGTTGAAAATAAGCCTTACAGTCAGTTGCAAAGGAGACAATGAATTTCCTCATCTTACCAAACTCATTTCTATTTCAGAGAACCCCTGGGCAAAGCAAGAACTTTACAAGTTAATACAGCAAACATAGCCCTAATCTCTAAGTTCCATGGATCCAAGTCAAACAGGCCTTGAAAGTCTCCTCTAGGTTATGTAGACAGAATCACCGTTAATTGGTGAGAATACCTTGCCAGTTATGAGAACCAAGGAACTGAATTTCCCAAGGCTTACATCAGAGTTCTCCATCTATGGTGGCCCAGGTTGCTTAGTTTTGGATTCACAGTGATTTTTAGACCTTTGGATCTTCAGAGTATTATATATATTTTGGCCTGGGAGAAAGACTTTCAGAACTCTCAAGCATAATCCTGCCAAATGTTTCTCAAAAGTGTATTTTCATTTTAAGAGCAAAATGATATTTTGATAGAGGAGTATAGCTCAGAAAAGAAATGATGATGTCACTACCTTGAGGGGGGAGCTCACAAGAAAGAAGATGTATCTGAATATTCAGGCTTCCCCTCTGTGTGTACAGTCATTAATATAGATGTGGTAATTTATATGAGTACTTAAATCCTGAAAACTGAATGATTTTTTAATCTAAAACATTTATATTTTTAAAGACTTTATTTTTAGAGCAGCTTTAAGTTAGCAGCAAAATTAAACAAAAATTATATACATATACCTTGCCTCCACACACATGCAGAGCCTCTTCTACTGTCAACAACCCCACCACAGTGGTACAGTCATTACAAGGAATGAACAAACATTGACATGTCATTTCCTTCTTTTTCTATCTCTCTCCCTCTCTCAAGGACTACTTTTATTTCAATGTTTTAGAAGTTTCCAATTATTTAAATAATAAGTTTTGACAGCAAGATGAAATATGATGTCTTTTAGCCTTGATCTCATTATCTACTTTTCTTCAAACTAACAAGTACAGGGAACTATAGGTAAGTTAATTCAGAATATAGAAATTTTCTGCTAATCTGAAGCTTTCAAACAAAAGGGTCTAGCTAAGAAACAGTATAACTGATATACAACTCTAGTCTTTATATTATTGATGCAAAAAGAAATTTGTTAATGTACTTTGAGTGTCAGAATTGCATCCTAAGGCCCAACTGGTTCTTACAGTTGATTATACAAACAAGCAAAAAGATAGTCACTCTATCTGGCATTTCAAACCTATTTGAAATAGGTTTTCAAACTTCTCATCACAAGTAATTTACCTATGAATTTTCTTCTGCCCTCAAATATGGTAGTGTGAGGGAGAGACTGGAGGGATGTGGTAAAGCTATTTCTGACAACACCCTTTGCAGTGGCTTCTGGCTATAAGTTGAATATATTTTACCCTATAGGATGGCCTCTCTGAACACTAATTCTCATCACGTTGACTGAAATTGTATACTGCACAAGGCTGCCAGCTGATTGACAAAGTTGCAATTGGCATGGCCCACCTGGTAGACATGCATGGATAGCATTGACCTTCCCCTTCCTTCTGTCAATTACACTGTGAGAATCAGTGTCATTGTCCAATACCAGTGATATGCAAGATGGCACCAGGTTAGCACTGAAGAAAGAAATTCACCACAGAACAATTGAGTTTATGCCTTTTATTCTCTTAGGGGCTGAAATCAAAATAGTAAAAAGATAAAAAAGACTATTTCTTCAGTCAAAGGAACACAAACAATGAAAGTCTAAATCTGCTAAATGGTAATAGCATAACTTATGCCTAATTACTTGTGTTATAATTTATATCTCTTCCCCTCTCCTTTTTCCTCTCTGTCTTCTCTCCTACTCAGACACTACCTCCATAGTGAGGCCTGTCCTGACCTTTCAAGTGCTGTAGAGAGGACTGAAAAAATAATGAAAAAAATCAAACAGGTAGCACAGGGTTTGGCAGATAGTACAAGTTTAATAAATGGAAATGGCTATAGTAGCTATAGCAAATCTAACTTGTTGGATTTTTATTGTTGTTCCTTATTGTACTTCACTCAGGCTGCAGCCACTGATGGATACAGAATTAAATAGGCTCAAATCCCATCAGAAGTGACCCAGCTGAAATACACTACTAATCACATTATCCTACCACTTCTTCTTCAGTCACTAAATCAGGTATACTTCTATTCACTCATGCATTCATTCTATTTCCAGATATTTCTTAAGCACTCACTATGAACCTGATAACTAAGGAAACAATGGTTCATAAGACAGACATGATCTCTAACCTAATAGAGTTTTTTTTTCCTTGGGAGGTAAAATACAAGCCAAAATAAAATAATTGCCAGAGCAGGGAGGTGAGATGGTCAAGAAAAGACTTTCAAGAGGAGTCCCAATTCCATGTGCCTTTACAAGAACTGAAACTGCAAAGGGCCTTCCAACTTAAATTCACCCATGAAAGAGGAGACTACACACTTGCATGAAAGAAAAACACATTAGGAAAATGCGGATCACAGTTTCCCATCATCAATTTATTTTTTAATGCATTTGAATATGCACTAATAATGGAAATTGTTATAGGTATGATATGGTTTAGCAAACTTGATTCCCCAAAAGTATACATTATAAATGACAAAAAGGGACAAAGTTTTAGATACTGGATGGTTAAAAATTTGGAAAAACCCCCTTTACCTTCTTAGACCTTGAATCTGTCTAAAAATAATGACAACAAAAACATCTACCACATAAAATTCTGTAGTTATCAGTATAAATGTAACAATGGTACACTTTTAAAAAGTGTCTAATAATAAACTTTTTAAAAGTTTTTGTGAGAAATATCTAGCTCAGTGATATTAGCCTAATGATGACAGAATCTAAAATATAAAAGTATCAATGACCAAGAGTCTCAGGTTTCAGTTTATTGTTACATATGATTCAATACAAATGGAAATGTGAGGCTCTAATTCTTTATCAGTGCAATCTTATGCTCTCTATCTATGGAGAAAGAAAATGTATCAGTGCCCATTTGTTGGCCACCAAAGCTTTCCTTCAAAAATATATTTTGAAGAGCTTTAGACTTACTGCAAAATTAAGATATACATGAAGAAGAAAAAAACAAACAAGTTGTAGTTATCAATAATACGTGTGGTTTCACTAATATTATTTATAATCACTGATACTAGGAAATTGCAAAACAGAGAATAAACACATTTCCTAGATCAGTTCCTGGGAGTGTTTTGGTCACTGTCATTCCCCCTAAGGAACTTTCTGACTTGCCTATCTTTTATCATGCTCATATGTTACTGGTCAAGAGGTTAACCTCTGGTGCAAGGTTTAATCAAGATTTAGTAATTAGGTTTTTCTTTCCTGTGATAAGAAATATTTTTAATGTAATTACCTAATGAGTACAGGCAAAATGCTACTGAATCCTAATTGATAAATACCCAGGAGTACCCAAAACATTACACCATCTGCCCTGAATTTTGAATGACTACCAATTTCAGGTCTACATGACAACCAAATCAGTTTAGAGCCTTGTGGGTTCTTACCCACTATCAGCATATCTAGCTATTTCAGCTTTGTATGCTCATGCTATGACAAGAATTTAAATGCTTTGGTGATCTGCTTTTGAAAGCTTGAAAATATTAAATGTCTCCCAGCACTAACACTAATTGATACAATTTGTCATATTTTTTTATGAAACAAGTCACTAACAAGGTGGATAAGTAAGCTCAAAATGTATAAGACTGGGTTCAGTAATGAAAATAATAACGAAAGTACAACAAAAATAAAGCAGGACTTGAAAACACAGAGGTATTCTAATCCTAGGTCTGAACTTCTGAAGTCTTAGACCAGTAAATCAAACTAGTTGCCTAATTTGTAAACTAGAAGTGATAAGCCTACCTTCTAATTTTGTTTAGAGGTCCCCTGAAAGCATGTGTATCTGATGGTCTGGCATACAGTCAATATTATAACGTCCCCAGGTTGGCTAGTGACACCCCAGTGTACACTCTGCCTTGGCTTCTGAATTCTTCATTGGCTGATTCGCTCACTGTGCCTCAGCAATTGTTCTAAGATGAGAGTAATTGCAGAAAGGCAACAGATTGGTGCATTTTTCTCTGGAGGTCTCAATTTAAAATTGTGAAAGGAAAGAAAGGCCATGTTTTTACAACCACGGCAAAGAAGAGAATTGAAGACTAAATGAGCCAAACACTAACAGCACATTTTACGCCTGATTTACTGAAGTAATTGCCTGTATCTACCCTTACTTTTGGCCGTGACTCTTAAATTCACCTCTAACATCTAGGAATCACACAGTTCAGGAGACAAAAATCCTAGGAATAGGGGACTTAATGAATCAGCACTTATTTCTGAGTGAAGGTTCTCCATGGAAATCATTTCCTGATTTATAAATGTTCACCACTAGAATTCTCTGTAGTTTTACACACGTGAAATTTTTCTATGTTTGAAACATGATAGTACTAAGCATCTGTAGGAGAGTAAACTGATACCAACATCAACATGTAAACACAAAGTAACAGGATTTTATAAGATCTGCTTTTCACATTTTATTTTTCATATTCTATTAAAAGAGTATAAGATAATAAAATGGTTATCTAAATCTAACTGCAGACATAGTTTTAGCTCTTTTAACTGCATTAATCCTTCAAGATCTCATAGTTTATAATATCCTTCAAATTTTACTCCAGACATTTACTGTTTCCATATGTTCCTAGCAGGAAACATGCCTAAAAACAAAAATTTAGAGAAACATGTGATATTCAATAATATAAAACATTTTCAAAGGGAACAAAAGGAATACTCTGATAAAAATACTTGTTGGATTTGGTTTCTGTAAGAAGAAGTAATTCTGCCTCAAGACTGTAATATCAGATATTATCCAAGTTTCATTTCTTTTGTGATCACTGTTTTACTTCTAAGCATTTATTTTTTCTGATATTTTTCTTAATTCTCTTATGTTAAAAAGTTTTATAATATAGGTTATTATTTTAAGTCTTATTTTAAATCTCCTCTAACTAAAATAATGTATACCTGAAGCCACTCCTCAAATGATATTTCCCTACATAATTTTCTGAAACTATAAGAATTATTTGATACAATAGTACAATTGTTTGTGCTACAGCACATCACATTAGATGAGACACTGATGAAGTCTCTAGAAATTTATGATGTGTCATACCTATTAAAGGATTAAAACTAAGATAATAGACTGATTGAGATTCAGCAGATGATTGTTAAATATTTTTTTAACATTTTGCATTTTAATCTTGGGACTATAAGAGGTGGTTCCTGAAAAATCCAGGCAATAATTTTTCTATGTGATAATATAAAAGTATAGTCACTGTAGACCTTTCTATAATATAGATGGAGGGATGAGCGATACATGATGAATGTAGGCTGAAACTCTGGATTATATAATGGGATGGAATGGGATGGGAAAGTCTTAAAACATCTTCAGAAAATTTTAGAAATTTTACTTTATTGTAAAATGTACATTTATTGGAAACGTTCTCATGAAATAAAGTCTTTACTGCCTGTCAAATTAAAAAATCTTTAGGACTTAAGTTATTTCAGTTTATACAATAAGATTCTTGAAGTTTTGCTAATAAAAGGGATTTTCTTACACTAAAAGAATATTTAAACGAAACCAGGATAATGATAACAAACACATATCAAGAATGATGCCACTTGTCACTCCTCTCACACTGCAGGTGTTCCTTGCATTCTTCCCCAGTGTGATGGTTAATTTTGTGTTGACTTGGCTAGGCTATGGTGTTCAGTTGTTTGGTCAAACAACAGTCTAACTCTTGCTGTGAATATGTTGTTTAGATGTGATTAACATTTACAATCAGTAGACTTTGAGTAAAACTGATTAGTTTCCATAGTATGGGTAGACCTCATTCAAAGAGTTGAAGACCTTAAGAACAAAGACTGAGGTTTCTGTAAGAAGAAGTAATTCTGCCTCAAGACTGTAAATATTAACTCTTACCTAAATTTCCAGCCTGCAGGCCTACCCTACAAATCTCATACTTTTCAACCCCCAACAATCACATGAGCCAATACCTTAAAATAAATACATATAAACATGTATTTTTATATTTATATTATATATACAATATTGGTTCTAGAGAACTCTACTTAATATACCCAGTAAGTCCAGACATGGTCTTTTCAGACATTTGCTCTAGGCAGCCACTACTGACTGGTCAATTAAAGATGACACATTCAATTAAATCTATTAGCCATTTCTATATTAAGAAGCCTTGACATTTAGGGAAATAGCATAAGGAATACTAGTACAAAGTAAAAATTCATTTTGTAATGTATTTAAGCATCTTTGTCTTTTAGGTATGTTTTATTTGCTATTCAATCAGCTTGATTAAATCAAAACATAGCTCATAGCTCTTTATCATTCATATTGTAGAAAAGTTTCTAACAGCCTACCAATAATAACTAAAACACAGAGAGGGTTTAAAACCAAAGCTGCTAAGATGATCTACTTGAAGTTTTCCAAAACTTCCATTAAACTAAACATATAGTCTAAAAAGTGTACTTCTAATAGAGTATAAAGCCATCCCTGGATATACGTCACCTAAATATGTCTTTACATGGAATTATGTGAACAGTTTGGGGCAAGAATTTGGAAGACCTGTGTGGGACTGTGAGCAAGCCCCTCAGTATCTCTTAGAGTCATTTCCTTCATTTGAAAATGATATGATTGATTAGATGGCTTTACAATGCCTTTTGCTTTGGGACCAATGGTTCATAGCACATGGAGAATGTGATTCGAAAGCAGTTTCATTTCAGACACCTTTTAAGTTCACTTTAAAACTTTGCTAATAGGTGAACCTACAGATTGCTTTAATATCTATACCATTTAACATTACAAGAACTTCAATGTTCTAGTTAATTACAATATGTATAGTGGTAGTTTACTAATAAAGAAATGAGTGAGTTTGTGAGGTTTGTATTATCTAATGTTATCATGTTATAAATAACTTTTGTAGGCATTCCATAATTTAATTTTAAATGTTTTAAATTAAGTAGTATTTTAAACACATTTTTCAAACTATAGAACATAATAAAACAGAAATCTATGTACCTGTCATCCAGATTTATCAATACATTTTGTAATTTTTTTTCTCAAGACTTTTTAGAGATAAAAGATTACAGATATAGCTAAAGTTTCATCTGTCAAAATTTCTTTTCCAACTTCTCCAGTTTCATCCAACCTTTAAATATTGGTGTTTCAAAGTTTGGTCTTGAGATGACTTTTCTTCCTTTTTTACTCTTTCTTTCTAAATGATTTCATTCATTTCTTTAAAGGCATAGTTAAGGTGAAGACTCACACATTATCAGAGGGCCTTAGTCATATGGTCTACAACCACTACTAAAGGAGTCTGCCTCTCCAGTCAGGCACCAGCTCTGAGCCCCAGATGCATAGTATCCAAGTGATTACTTAACATCACTACCGCTACCTACCCTGCCAATCTGTATGTCTCTCACATCTCAGTTAATATTACCACAATCAACTAGGTTGCTTAACTCAGATATTTCAGTCATTCTGGTTTCTCTTTTCTTTTATTCCCTACATCCAAATATCACCTTATAACATTGTTCCCCCGGAAAGACACACTTGTCTTGTCCACTACTCTCCATTTTCTCTGCTGTCACCCTACTGCATGATGCCAATATGTCTGACCTGGACAATTACAACTGCCTCCTACATGGTCTCCTTTGTCATTCTTGTCCCTTCCATAAAGTCTCAACATTGCAAGAAAAGTAAACATCTTAATATGGAAACTTGACAACGTAATTGTGTGTATTAATTATTCAAAGGATTTGTATCACACTCTGAACAAAGTCCACATTACTAATCTCAAGACAAATCCGACGCTATCTGGTCCCTCAGTTCGTCCTGTCTATCCTTTCAATCTCACCATTTACCTTCTTCTCACTGTCTGAGGCTCACTCTTCCCCACCCCCACTCCCAATTTTTCAAGTGAGCCCTTTCCAACTCACAGCTTTATCTCATGCTGTTTCCCCTGCATGAAAGCTTTCCCCATTCATCCTGACTCTTTTAACTATCACTTAATCAGAAGGCCAATAAAGAGTTCACCGACCTTTCACCCTAAACAGACATTTTCTAAGATGCTTTTAAAAAATGTTTCCTCATGTATTATAAATTGTAAATATTTTTATTTACTTCTCCACTCATCTATTTCAGTTTTTTACCTCCACTAGAATGTAAGTTCTAGTAGTCAGATGTATAGATCATGTTCATTTTTGTGATACTAGCAAAATCCTAAGTCCTAAAAGATAGTAAGCATTCAAAAATTTGTTTTAAAGGAAATAAAATATACAATTTATCCAAAAAAAAAAAGAGATTCCTTAGCTTTAAGCGCTTATCCTACTATTCCTATGTCACTAGACCAATAGTTTATTTCTCTAAAAAAAACATTTTGAATTTTGACACAGATCTCCGGGAAAATTAAACAAAATCAGTAGAAGAAAATAAAGAGGATTTTATGTTTCATTTAGGTAGCCTAAAAGATTTATTTTAGATTTTGGATAGGTATCTAACTAGCTAGCTAGGTGATAGATAAAAAAGTAAGCAAATATTTATATTTATTTAAATATGTATTATATAAATAATTCAATTTACATTTATATTATAAATTATGTACACATGTATTATTTACATATAGTATATAGTATATAGTATATAGTATATAGTATATAGTATATAGTATATATATTATATGGGACAATGACATAATAAAAAATATTTTTCCTAATTAAAACTGTAATAAAGACCATGCTGAAACATGAAGAAATATTATGATATGGTGTTCAGTTAAAAAATATAATGCAAATGGTAGTTTCCATACAGTTACAGGCATATAAAATGTGTATATGCATGTAAATAAGAAAAGTCACTGGCAAAAATGAAAATCATTACATTAGGATCTATTATTATACTTAATAATTTTCAAATTTTTATTCATGCTTTATACCTTTCACATCAAAAGTAAAAATAAGGACAAACTATACAACAAAACCTTTCATAAAACTTTACAGAGCTGATGTTAAAAGTTGAATTATATCATGCTATAGGTAACAGGTATTTTATTGTAGATTGTTATAATTGCTTTGAGTTGTAGTATATCTGGAGCCACATAATAAGAGATGATTCTTAAGAGACAATAGAGTCATTCTAAGCAAATTAAGTAGAAAATTTTTTCATAAATTTTGCTGACATTTAGCCATTTGATCTTTTATCTATTTCCTAAACCAGTATAGATAAAGAAACAAACTGAAATATAAGCTTTGAAGCCTGGATTTCATCATTCAGGACATAAAGATAATAAATGTTTATTTCTTTGATGTAAAATTTTATTTCCTTGAGTTAGTAGGAAATTAATGGTATTTTAATTTGAAACATATCTAAAGACTATCAACTAATTTTATGCTTCATTATTTAAGTCAAACATTATTCTGTGACAGGTATTGTGCCACCCACTGGGCCACAAATATGATGAAGTACCATCTTCACCTTCATTAAAAACCACAGCAGATTGTGTGTCTTTGTCATAAGTACTGCCCCCTGGCCCTAGGGCCCAGGGTAAAGGGAATTCACAAGAACACAAGTTAATTCCTTCCCTGAAGAGTCCTTGAGGAGAAGATAATGTTTGCACTGTCCTTTGATAGATGGGTAGGATTTCACCAAGCATAGACAGAGGGAAAGAATATTCAACATTGAAAACAGGATAATAAGGGCATGTGAAATACAGTTTTTAAAATGTCATCATTATTCTTGACTGGAGGAAGAGGCAAAAGATAAAAGAACTAAAATTTCTTTTATATACTGAAGTGACTCATCTTTTAAAAAGTTCATTTGTTCAGTTATATATACTTCATAATGGGCAATGAATCTAACTTATTCAATTTATTATAAAAACTATTTTTTATTAAAAACTGTGGCAAAAATATTAGAAGAGGTCATAATATACTTACAATAAAAGAAAAAATTAGTTACATAATAATTTTTTAAATGTATATTAAGTTAATGGTAATTCCATCTGCAAAGTGACTAAAAATTGTTTTTAGGTTTATTTTTTAATTCTAATTTTAGCGGATTAATTTCTCTATGAGTAACTGATTTGTTTTCCTTTTTAAATGCTGATGCTAGCATTATATGAGACAGTAAATGTTAGTTAACAATATAAGTACTTTTAATACAGAATAGCATCTTCTGCAAAGCAGTCAAAGCCACCTATAATAAATTTTCCATATTTAGATTGTAAATACATTGCCTATTGTTATACAAATTCTCCTTTATACAAAATGGAAGGGTCATAGAAACCAATGGCCTATTTATTTGATGTATTGAAAGGAACAAAGTGAAAGACACATAAACTTCACAGAACATTTCAAACAGGTATATGCATTTTTAAAATATTTATATTTATATTATATAAGAAATTTCACTGCCTGATCATTACCTCTTTTTTATTGTACTATTATTGCATGTGGACAATCTAACATCAGACATTTCTCTGGGGGATCAGGCCAAACTGAGCAAGGGCAAACAGCACCACATTCCTAGTCAGTGGTCCACACTTCAATTCCACAGAAAGCTCCTATTTCATGTGTTTTTCATTTTCAGTTCTTCCCTTCTTTTGGCTTTCACCGAGGTCAAAGGAATCCTCAGCAAGTAAAAATGCAAGCATCCAGTTGCATACTGGAAATCTGCCCATACAGTGTCTAAACAACCCTAACTTTAAAGTTAACAAGTTCATTTAGTATAACATCAAAATTCTAATGGTCAAGAGAAATACATGATTTATTAAAGATGTTAACTGTGATGACTTTTGCTAATATTTCTCCTTTTTGTTTGGTCTCCAGAGATATCCATAGGAGTAATTATTACAGGGGTGATCAATCTCTATACATCAATTTCTATAAGAGTCTCTAATTCACCTTCAGTATACCCCAGGCTAAAGAGTCTCTAATTCACCTTCAATATAACCCAGCCTTCCCTGGCAATAGAGCTTCTCAACATAATGCTGTTCATACAAGTAGCAGAAAAGAACCTCCAAGATTCTCACCCCAACCAGGTAAGACCTAGACAGACCAACAGTATGAGCACAACCTCAAGAAGCAATTGTACTTTTTCACATATGGCCCCTCATAAGTAGTCTTTTTCTTTTCTCATTCCTTAAAGTTCTGTAGTGTTTGATGACCAGAAAGGCTAGATATTAGATGTGAATACTTCTTTGCAGAAGCTTTCAGCAAAATCTTTAAAAGTAGTGCCCTGGAAAAGTGAAGCACCCAGTTACTAATTACCAGATAAATTACCAGGATTCAATTTTCAAAAGAGCTACCCAATTACCCACACTCTTTGCTTCCTCATTATGAATACATATATGTTGAACAATTAGAATTTTATTACCAAACTGAAACTGAACTTACATTTTATAAATTAAAATACATTAAAAAGCCTTTCTCACCATGAATTTTACTTACTTTTATAAATTAAAATACATTAAAAAGCTTTTCTCACCATGAATTCTACAAGTAGTTTTCAAAGATATTTAGAAATTTCATTGTAGCAACCTTCAATTTATATGCTGCTTCTTAATTTTGGTGTTTTCTTATGTTAGATGTTTATTTGTTAAATCTTGGCCAAAGGCTCATATGACTAAATTACTCACAGTACAGCATTTTTCTACTTAAAATGTGGAGAAAGAGCCTCCTAGAAGTTATTAAAAATACATTTTCTAAGTATATATTTTTGATATAGATGTTCCAAAAAGCAATTCAGTATAAAAATATTGGACTTATTTGGCTTATTAAAACAAATTGTGTGCTAATAACATGAAGGATATTTTTTAAGTCCATATTCTACTTCTGTTATCTCTTCATGTTTCTTGGTTGTCTGAAATTAATTTAGTTATTTATTCAAAAAATATTTTGAGAACTTCTTATGTCCCTGGCACCATTAAGGTGAGCAAGAGAATAGGGCCCCTATGGTGGGATCAGTCTGCAATGTTGATGATTTGAGAGAAGTTGAGGCAGCATATCACCAGGACTTGGTGATAATTTGAGTGGCAGCAGGGACAGAGAGAAGTCAAAGAGGACTTAGGCTTTTGGAGTTGACAAGAAGGCTTTTGATTCCATCCTTGATGCTAAGAAAAACAATAAAAGGAATATGTGCATGAGAGGACTAAGGTGAAAAGCTGCTGAGTGTGGCATGCCTGCACAATATCTACACATCTGTATCTAATAGGCAATTGAGAACAGGAAAGTTATCAGGCTAGAGATATAAATCAGGAAATTAATGAGACTAGTCAGGATATGTGGGTAGAATGAAAAAAGGAGAAACACTAACTTTTAAAGGAAAGATGGAGTTAGAGGAGCCTGGAAAAGGGCCTAAGAAAGGAGTGGCCACAAAGGGAAAGAAAAAAATGACAGAAGCATATGGCATTAGGGAGTCCATGGGAACAGTATATTCTGAGGGAAAAAAAAATGAGAGCTAAGTCTAGGACTGAGATTATCTCTTGCCTTGAGCACTGATTGAGGAAAGTGGGTTGACTTTCAAGGGGACTGCTTCAGTGAGTAGAGAAGTGAAATAAAAGTAATAGTGATTAAAGGTACTTCTTTAACATGGAGAGAAAGAGAAAGCAGAGAATGGTGGTAAACTGATATTTAGTTTTCAAACCTTAAGGAAGGATTTTAGTTTTGTAAGAAAGTTAAGATTTGAAAAGATATCTGCACATCTATGTTTACTGCAGCATCATTTACAATAGTCAATATGTAGAAATAACCTAAATATCTATCACACAATGAATGAATAAAGAAGTGAGATAGATAGATGGTAGGTATGTAGATAGATAGATAGATAGATAGATAGATAGATAGATAGATAGATAGATAGATAGATAGATAGTAGGTAGATAAATGATAGATATCTATCCACAATAGACTACTGGGCCATTTAAAAAGTTGAAATTTTGCCATTTGCAATAACATGGATGGACCTTGAGGGTATTATGATAAGTGAAATAAGTCAGACAGAAAAGGACCAAAATCATATGATTTCATTCAAGTGGTAATATTTTTTTAAAAAGAGATAAACAAAAGAAGAGAAGGGTAGAGGGAAAAGGGCAAAAAGGCTCAAATGTATGGTGATGGATAAAAACTAGACTTCAGTAAGCAATCTATAGTGTATACAGATATTGAATTATAAAGTTGTATACCTGAAACTTATATAATGTTATAAAACAACATCACCTCAATTAAAAAAATAAAGTCAGACTTGACACCATTTGGTGACTCTTGTAAAGAAACCTGTGGAAAAGAAGAACATAGTGGTAAGAGAATGGAAGAGACGTTATCATTGACCTCACATAAAAAGGAAAATATTTCCAGCAATTACCTAGATAGGACTTATTTTTAAATTAAAAAAAGTTTTTCCTAAATCAATATTACTATCTTTCTGTATAACTAGCACTTTCTAGTCAATCATTTACTTACTAATACAATTGACCCTTGAATAACATGGGTTTGAAATGCATAGGTCCAATTATAATGGATTTTTTTTTTCAATCAATATAGTTGGCCCTTTCTTTCCATGGGTTTTGCATCCATAGATTCAACCAAGTGTGAATAGAAACAGTATTTTCACATTCCCAACTGCAGTTTCCAAAATGCAGATTCCCAACCATGGGTGGAAAAAATCTGTTTCCTTTGGGGAAAAAAGGATGGAAGCTTGCACCCCTAACCCGTTACTGTTTAAGGGTCAACTGTGTATTTAAGCATCACCTCCTTCCACAAAGGGCTTGAGGTAGCTAACAACAAAACAATAATGAAATTAAAACTATACAACAAAATTATAAACCAGATGTGAGGATTTGAGGTAAGAGGTATAAGGGTAGAAAAATAATAAAGCCAAGTATTAGAAATATACAAAGCCTTGTATATTTGCTTAAATGTAGCAAAATATGGCTCTGAGTTTACTAGCAACCAAAGCAACAAGAGAAACACAAAATGTTACAAGGCTAAGTGTCTGAAAAATAAAGACATATAATTGTAAGATGTACCACAATGGCACAGAATAGACATAGCTGCTTCTCCTTAAATTAAGACAGAGAAGAATTTGTTCTTCTTCTTACAAAGATAACACATTGGCGGGGTGGGGGGAGCGGAACTCCTTCCTTACAACCTGTCAACAACTGGTAAAGCAACAAATTTCAAACACCTGATTCTTAATATGTGCCCCAATATATTCTAAAGGGAAATGATACCAGATGGCAATTAATTTGGGTTCCAAGAAATGTAGAACTCTAACATCTGGTTTGATAAATGACCTAATTTAAAATATCTTAGAGTAATGGAAAAGATGCATGCCCTGCAATAATTCATTCATAAATATTATCAAATAGCATTTCTCTCAACTAACATTAAAATAAGGTTTATACAGCATTAATATTAAGAACCTTGAGTGCAACCACACATGTAGGCAATCAGTCATGAAGATGTGGCACAAAGTATCCCAACTGGTGAGCATAAGTGAAAATAAGGAATCCAGGAGTAACTAGACATCCTGGGTTGCCTGAGACCATCCCAGTTTATACCTACCGTATTGGCATGATTATTAATAGTGCCCCCACTACATTTTCAAATGCATTGCTATTTGGATAATAAATTATCTGATCATCTTAGTGGACACTGTTAAGTCTGTCTACTTCTGGGAACTTATCAGTAATAGGCCCTTAGTCATTAGTCTGAAATTCAAGAGCTAGGCTTCAGGGTCAGAAGTCCCTCACAGACAAATAGAAGCCCCAGAGAGTCAGGCTAGGATGCTTTAAGAATGTCCCCAAACAAGTTCAAGGCTGAGCCAGCAGAAACGATCAAGAAATATCAAGAGGCTGAGAACCAGCCACCCATGACACAATCTTATCATACTAGAAGTTGAAGAAGGTAATTTCTGAGAATCTGAGTAAAGACAATTAGGAAATATAAATCTGAAATCTTAAAAATAGTCATACCATTTAACTTAACAATGCCTTATTTGAAGAATTAATCTAAGAAGATAATCTATCATACTCTCAAAAATACAGATATTTTAATTATTTGTAGTAATAAAAATAATCTAATTTTCTAGCTATATGAAATTGGTTAAATTAATTATGATACATTCAAATAATTTAATATTGAGGAATTAAAAATTATACTCTTTAAAAATATTTAAGAATAGAAAAATGCTAGAATATAATACACAAAATTGAATGTATCCTTTGAATTTAATTTATATAACTTTGTATACATAAATAATATTTTTAAAATAAAAAGTGATAACCTATGGAGTGTAAGATTAAAAAACTTTTATTTCCCTTTATACTTCAGGCTGTTCATGTTTTTCAAATTTTATGCATTAATGAGCATATATTTCTTTTATAATCAGGAAGGTAATACTGGTATTATTATTAAGGTTAGATAATATCTTTTTCAAAACATTTTCCTAAAGTTTAATAGGCATTAATACTGCTCTAGATGTGGTACATCTTACAATTAAAAAGGATGATTCTCTTGGTCTAAGATTGGCATAGAGTGATTTAATACACTACTCAGCTTGTCTTTATATTTACTAAATATTCAATGAGGTTTTCTAACACTATATATATTAGGGCATCATTAGGACTAAATTTTCAAATCAGAAAATATCTTAGGTAATTTAGCATTTGGCAAGTTACTGCTGCAAACAAAGGTCTAAGGTTATGATTTCCCTGAAACATTTTTAAAGTAATAATAATTTAGATTTATAGATGGAATTAGTTTATACTACTTACACAGTGTATTAACTGAAATTTCTGCATTTTTAGAGTATGGTAACTGGCAATCACAACAAGACCTTAGAGCAATATCCTTAAGTACTCTATTGTCAACAACATAAATTAAATAATGTCTGACATAGTTCATGTCAAGTATAGTTTATTAAGCTTTGATTCTCTGGAATATATATATATATATATATATATATATATATATATATATATATATATATGTGATTCAATAGATGAATGTTAAGAACCATTCCAATTCTGAGATTCTATGATAGCAAGAATTTATCATATTTGACATATGGTAATTCTTTAAGTAGAATATTCAGAATAATTGCAACAGAGCTTTTTCTGCAAAAAAATCTATTTTTATAGAATATATGTGAGCACAGTTCCAGAAATCACAGTAATTTAGAGAATAATATGAATTGCTTTTAAAAAGTTCAAAGATCCCTCAAACTGATCAATTCATTGTCAAATTCTTCTTCCAACGTAGTTTAAAATGTTTGTCACTGAGGCTTTCTCCATATATTTTTAAAACAAATCTAAAAATTAGCATAATTTTATTTATGGGAATTTCAGAATCTATATTTTGTGAAATACTAAATTATTTTCATTAAGCGAGTTAATTTAGATATGTAGTCACTTGAAGCTGAAATAGACATACTTAAGCAAAGCCAATATTTGCTTGGATGATTTGGAAGAGGTTTGTGTTTGAAAACATATTTGTTTGTGATTTCTTACTAATTCACATCTAAATATTCTTTAGCTTACAAAACTGCAATGGAAAATAATTCATGTTTAATTACATTTTAACTAGGCATTCTCTTACTATGAAATTCATGAAATTGGCATTAAACCAAAGTAATTTAATGTGAGTCCAGGAAAAGCAAGAGCATCTTGATGAAATTGTCTGAATTACAGGAGTTATGCTAATTCAGTGACTCAGCATTTAGATTATATAATTAGATTTTGTTTGCATTAATGTGGGAATTAAAACAAATAGCAGTTAAGTTTTTCCTGTTCTACTCTAAGAGCTCTCGCTATGACAAACCTCTGGATAAAATGTTAAAAACTAAATGAATTATTTTTGTATTTTATCTACAAAATGTCAAAACCCTAAATAAAATATTAAAAGCATCAAAATGTTTAACCCTACATACTCAAGCATCAGATAATGATTGATTTCATTATTCACGTAGATGTTTTGGTGTCAACATCAACAGAACTACCGTCTACTGAATATTATTTTACCTGGTAGCAAACTATGAGTATAAAATATGTATGTGTCTCATTATTGGTTTTTTATCACTCATTCAGATGCATAAAGAGTTCCGTATTAATCAGCCTGTTTCAAATATTTCCAAGTCAATGTTCTAACAACCAAAATTATATTTGGCTACTTATTTACAATATGACATCAATAAGTTATAAGCATAATGATTATAATAAAGTATTAGATCCCAAGATTCATGGCAATTAAAGTTGAAGGAATCAAAATAGAGAAATAATAATGGGATATACAGCCCAGTGATCACTGATAACATACTATTTTTGTCTGGGTTCAGTAAAGGAAACAGAGCTATTATACATGTTGAAAATAAAGTGATATGAGTAATATAAGACTTAGAGGTTTTATGAATGTGGGAAGAACTAGGCAGTAAACACCTAAAAAGCTGCAGCTAGAACCATCAGAGAAGCAATTACTCATGACTTCAGCTCACAGCACCAGAGCAGGTAGCCAAGTCAGAGTCACTGAGAAGGTCAAGAAGCCACCACATCTGGCTGTCATAAGCATGGAAGAGGGGCTCCTGAAGGACCTGGGATGCTACCATATCTGGCAGTCACAGATGTAAAGTCAGGCTCCCTGACAGGTCTATAGAGCTACCACATCTGTCCACTATTGTCTCACCACATCCTCCCAAAAATAGTGCTTCTGCATTATTTCCATCTTCCAAAGCCCCTAGTAGTACTTCTTTTTGTCAAACTCTATGTATAACCATACGGGGAAGCAAATTCTTAAAAATACGGTTATCAGACTAAGAAATGTTGGTGGTTGGGTCAACTCAACATAAACATTCCTTTACCCATATTTAATTTATAAATAAAGACAAAAAGATCTTTCCACCTAATATATTGCAATTATCCTTTATTCAATTGAAGACATGCTGACCTCCACAAAAGATGAAACACTAAGTCACCTCTGTGTGATATTGCCTTTCGAGATGATTCATACTCCCTCTGATATCCTGTAGTTTAACACTGAGATACAGGGTTAATCATTGCCAACAATCTAAATGTATACCTTAAATTATATGAGAATTGAGCAGAGGAAAAAATTGGCTAATATACATGAATATGTTCATATCAAAGTAAATTAAAAATACACAAGACTTCTATGACCCACATTTGTGAAACCACTCACATGGCTGTAGTTGGTATTTATAACATCCTTCTTCCATTACTATTCTACATTCTCTCTGACCTCATCAAGTACTTTAACTAGTCCTGGTTCTTTGCCTGATGTGGTAACTCACATCTTTATTTTTGAAGGGTCTGTGTCATTAGCAGTTGTGGCTATATCATTTTACTACAGAACATGGGAAACCAAGTGGCACATTCAGAAAATCTTCCAGGTTCTAAGCATGTTCTTCCTTGGTGCCATTGTATTACACCAACTCAATTTCTCCTTGGTAATCAGGATCAATCTCCTAGCCAAAACATATCCATTTCTTTACACTGTTTTAGTGGCATGGTCAGCTGACGTTCTAGACTTCCAGTTCAACAGAAACATTGCTGTGTCCCTTGGTGAGAACATTCCTCCCTTGTGCACTAAAAACTCTAAACATGTAAAGATTAAAAAACAGGAAAAGTGTTTTGATAGTAGATCAATAAGATAAATTTTGAGGAGTCACTCTCATTTTTCTCTATATTTTGTTCTTTTTGCTTATTAACACATTCACCTTGGCAATGCCTCCAACACCTGTACTGAGAGGAAAGCTGCGTGGGTGAAGCCCTCACAGCCTAGGGGACCTGATGCAACATTGTGCTTCAGTTTAGCTCCACCAAACCGAGACAATGCAGGGACTCCATGTCAAGTTCCGATGAACAAATAGCGGCACCTTTTCTGCTGACCCTCTTGCTCCACTATTCCTTATCTGACTTTTGGTCTCAATTGTTAAAATGGGAAGCTATCAAAGTCAACAGCAGCAAGCAACAAACCATTAATTATTATCCCTGAAATCCTCTGATCACTCTCCTAGGATCTAGCCTAAGCAAGAAAACAAATACTGACTTTAGAGGAAATTTTTCCAAAATAATGATAGCAATGCATCACTATATCTATAATCAGGATTTCTACATAATAAGAACCAGTTGAGTGAACATTCATGTAAATGGGTTTCAGGAGATAGCAATGAATATGAAGAAAAGAAGATAGTTAAAATCTATAGAATAACAGTCTGAGAAGAAAAAGTTATGGGATGACACTAATCTTCCAAGTTTATGCTCTACAGAGCATTTTCTCCTGCATAGCCTTCTCTTGGCTTCTCAACAGCCCTGTGAGATTTTGTCATTAACCCCATGTTGCATAAGTGGCTTTTTAAGGTTACACACCCAGAAGAGAAAGAAGAGGGTACATGAATACTTACCTCTCATAAATAAAAGCTCCCATGAATAGTTTGTTCTACATATTCAAATCAATATCAAAATAATTTGACTAAACAAAACAAAAGCTTAAATAAGGACATTTGTGATTAATAAAAGAAATATTTATAAAATAAATTATTACTATTTAATTTTCTCAAAAGTTGTCAATGAAGAAGGGCATAATGAGATAGAGAGAGAAATAGTTTGTGCTTTGGAGTTTGTTAGACCTTTTGAATCCTCTGACAGGTAAAAAACTTTATAACTTTGGGAAAGTTACTTAAACTCTCTGAGGCACTGTTATTCCTCTATAAAAATGGAGAAAGTAACATACATCTTGCAGAGGTGTTTTGAGTAGAAATTTCCCCAAATAATGCAGTTTTATTTCCTCCCTTTTTTTGCTGTATGCCTTTACTTGTTCATCCTCTACCTAATTTGGCCCCTTTCACTTTTATTAAAACAAAATGGAAGTCATCTTGCACTAGCAACGGACTTATAAGACAATCACAAATTGCAAGACAAATATAAACAGAGATTTAAAAAATCAGCTCCCATAACAGTAAAGTTCTATGTCCAACCAAAAGGTATTCAACAAAATAATAAAAAATTACTAAATGCTCTGAATTTAGCTAAACAATATGGGAGACTAATGGTGCCACCTCTAGAGTACACTTTCCAAAAGAAATACAATGTGAGCTACATATGTAATTTTAAGTTGTCAAGTAGCCATACTAGAAAAAGTAAAAAAGAAGTCAGTGAAATTAATTTTATAATGTTATCATTTCAAAATGCAATTAATATAATAATATTGAGATATTTATTCTTTATCTTTTTTTATCCTAAGCCTCTAAAATTTGGTGTGTAATTTACACTTATATCACATTTCAATTCTAGCCACATTTCAAGTATTCAGTAGCCACATGTGGCTCATGACTTCTACAATGAACAGCATAGCATTAGATCTCAGTCTCCTAGGCAGAACCGAACATATAAAACGGAAACCTCTGGAAGGAAGCCAACTCACTATTCTTGTAAGTAATGACAGTTTGCTAAGACAGATCTCAGGTCTGCACTGAGTTATTGGGCCAGAAATCAAATGCCTTTTGGGTAGTCTTTGACATCCTCATGAGAGAGAGAGAGAGAGAGAGAGAGAGACTGACTGACTAGAAGGTTTGGTTATTGACCTATAAAACAAACAAACAAACAAAAATTAGTCTTGGGATCAACAAGACATACTCTCCAATGCCCAAAGCTCCGGTGGGAACAAAGGAATTCAGGGAATATCCTCAGAGCTGCAAAAGCATTGTATGGTCCACATTTGTGGCCTTATAGCCTTAAGTTGCCTGGGAACACCTGAATCAATTTTAGAGACTGGGATTGAAAAAGAAGGATATTTAAGGCAATTTATTGTCTTTCATTTGTTTGCAAAAAAATCATTAAGGAAAAGGAGAGATTAGTCTTTCCACTAGTTTATTTTATCTTTGTTGCTGTTTGAACAGGTGTGAAGGCTAGAATTATCTAGTATATTTATAGGATTATATGAACTGAAACAGCCATTATAAATTTGGTCATCAAACTTCTTAAAACTAGCCAAGCAACAGGGAGGACTTTCAATTTTTGTTCAATTAAAAATCACACATTCCACATTTTATTTCTCACCTGTAGAAGGTTTTAAAATGCTTGATACTTGACATTCCAATGATGGTATCCCAAGTCAAGCCCTCACTTGAACACATGCTATAGACTCCAACTTACTGTCTGAACTTCAACTTGACTCCCTCCTACAGGTATTCCACTCCCCTCTGCCCCATCCCTGCTTGTTGTCAGTCAATACCATAATAGTCTTCCCATGAACCCCTGATCACGTCATATCTATGACTAATGATTGTTTTCAGTTGCTATGTTCCAGATATATGCACTCTACCCATTTAAATCTTCACAACCGCCCTTCAAAGTAGCGACTCTTGCACTTATTTTGCTATTGAGGAAACTAACGTTTAGATTAAGCCCAAGATTAAACAATTTATAAGTGATAGAATTGAGATTTGAACCTCGGCAGACTGAGTATAATTGCATGAACGAGACACTATTTCAAAAATCTTTGTGGCTCCTCATGCTCTAACAAATCTGCAGCAAGACCCTCCACTATCCAGCATCCTAATTTTCACAAATCCATGCTTTTATTTCACACCGTTTCCCCTGTCTAAAGTATCAAACCTTTGTCTTTTAAACCATTTCAAGACCCAGTTTATTTCCCCAAGCTGGCACTGGCATCTTTTTCTTTATTTTCTCCAGCAGGAATGGGCCTTTCTTTTGTCTGTTCCCTTAGAAACCCTTTACAACAAGCATTATTAATTTACTTAAGACACTGCCCTGTCAAACTAGCTGTTTGACCTTCAGCAAGGTAACTACTGTCTCCGGTATTGTTTCTTCCTCTAAAAAAGATCATAATGATACCTGTCAGGGGGATTGACCAGGGTGGTTAAAAGGTCAAAATGAATTATAAATATTAAAGTGTGTGGTGAACTGCAACTTCAGTAGAATGTAATAAATTCTTGGTGTTCATCTTTGTATTCCCTATGGTGCTTGGCAGCAAGCCTCACAGTGAAATGGGCCTACATCTTGAACTGGCACATTTACCCTTAAATTGTAAAAAATAAACAAAAAAAAAATAACACAAGAAAACATTCTCTAATTATTCTTCAGATCTAACCCAATGTGAGAGATAATCTACTTCCATCTTCTCAATCAGATTTAAAAAGTTAATTTATAATTATGATAAGGTCCTCCTGAATACTCCAGCCTGAACTAATTAACCAGAGACTTTCTTAAACAGAATATTTAATTTTAACAGTGACAGATTTGTGGGTCAGTAAGAGTGCTCCAGAATATGTACTCTTAGCCTCACACAGAACATACATGACCCTCATAATTTTCCTATTTTTTTCCAAAGGACATGAAATTTAAAAGAATATAATTATCTATTGTTTGTATTATTATTATCTTTTGCTCTTAGGACTTCAAAAAGTTGGGAAGAGGGCAGGATACAAAGGAAAAGTTGACCTGTCAAAGATGCTCAAGTGATCCCCTGCCACCAGACATTCCAGAAAGAATCAAATGGAACTTTGGGTCTAATCTAAGCATAAAAATTTTACTTCTGGTTCCCTGGGATAATTTTACTGGAAAATAGGATGATTGGGGAATAGTTATGCCTTGGATTTATATAACTCATTTTTTCTAAAGTGATTAATTTTTATGGTACAGATTTCAAATGTATCCCTATAAACTAAATTTTAAAATAATGACTAATAAAGTTTACATTTGAATGGCCTTAGTATTTTCTAGAGGTCTGCAGATGTGAGCTGACACCAACATCTGAGGTAGGAAATTGACAGCACAATATACAAATGGTTCCTTTTAAGAAATAGTTAATGTAAATTTGCAACTGAAGCTTGAATTTCATGTATCTTGTTCTTCGGATTCTTGCAACTTAACATTGGGCTTTACTACAATTCAATGATACTAAAAGATGTTGTAGTCACTAAGATTGCCTCTATGAAAGAAAAGCTCAAAAATAAAAAGAGCTCAAGTCACACTCTATACAATTTGTGCTAATTACACAATATTGAAAAAAGAATGGTATGATAGGGAGGCTAGTATGTTCAATATTATCTTGATTTAATCTGTTCATTTTATAAGATTATTTTCTTGGTTATCTTTCTAACAATGGATGAATGTCACGAAGGAGAGATAGTTTTCAAAGATAAGTAGAAACAAAATATAAAAACTAAAATGCAATTTTTATAATTATTCTCTGAATGTGATTTTCTAAACCTCACAATTCTAAAGAATGAAGCTGTTGTTAAGAATTCCATAGTCTAAATTTTTATTTCCAAGCTTAATATTCTCTTTAAATAAGTTATAATGCAATATAGAAGCAAGCAATAAGAGAACTACACTGATGGCTTTCTTATTAAATTCTAATGATTATATTTGCATACATCCTGGCCTTTTAGAAAAACATTACAGTGATAGGATAACCAAAATAAAATGTAAATCTCATTGCCCCAAATGAGCTTTCTATCCTTGAAACAAATATCTTGTTGATGGTAGATAGCTAAATGAGAAATAGCAAATTTAACAAGGATCTTAGATACTAGAAATAATTCAGACACATATATAATGATGACAATTTTTTGAAAAGATAATTTTTTCTTTTAATATACAAAGAGCTCTAGATAATCAATAAATAACAAGCATAGAAATAAAAAACTGAACTATTAAAAAATTAATGCAAAAATTTTTAATGACTAATAAATATGTTGGAAGACTTTTTAATATCACTAGCAATCTAGTAGATGGTAAGGAAATATGAGGTAGCTGCACAAAGTAACTTAAGAGAAAGGGCCCGAAAGTGAGCCTTTAGGAACTCTATTTGCTTCAAGGTTCTGGAGCCAGGAAGGAGCTGACAAAGGAGTGACCAGAAAGATAGGAGGAACCTTGAAGGGACTGGTGTTGTGGAATTTGAGACCAGTGAATTTGGGTTAGAAAACTGCCTAATGTGGAGCACTCAACTAGTTCTGCAAGTAGTTTTATCTTATTTGTAAATGATCATGCAATTAATATCAAAATTTTTCTGAATGGATTCTTAAAGTTTTTCTATTTTCATAATTCGATTTCTATAGTTTTAAGAATCATAATTACACTAAAATAGTTTAAAACTAATGCTACCTTCTTTGCATATTTTTAGTCAACAAAACAGACTTTGCATATTAAAAGATAAGTAGAAGGTCAAGGAAATATAAAAACAGAAAGGTCAAAAGTTAAAGGATTAGCCATATATAAAAAGATATGTAAGTATATATATATAAAGCAAGAGTGGCTAGAGAAATACTAGGCAAGAAAGAATTTACAGGAGAAAAATATTAAATAGAATAAATACAATCATTTTATAGAGATAAAGTGTACATGAAAAGCATAACAATGGGGAACTTTAAAGCACCAGTAACAGGTGAAATGTGTTTGAAATAAGAAATTGACAAAACAACTGTAGGAAGCTCAGCTCCATCTTGATACTCAGTTTATGTTAGGAGAGGTAATATAAATGACTTAAAGACAGAAATGTTTAAAACATATTTAATCTAAAATTTAATGTAAAATATGAATCAAAAATTATGAATTAAAAGAAACTAGGTCATCTTTACTTATAATCAGGCTTATATTTATGAACAACTATAAAATAATTTCAAATAGGAGGAAAATTTGAGTTTACATTTTCTGACCACAACACAAGAAAAAGTAGAAATTATAAATAAAAACTTAAAGCAATAACAAAAAATAATAGTCAAAACTATGGAGAAGATTCAATTAATTATCGATTCAAGTAAGAAATAAAAAATAGAACAGCATACTTAGACACAATTACAATATAGTCTTTTATTCCAAAAGAAATAAGGAAGAAATAAATGAAATAGACATTTAACTCAAGTTGTTAGAATTAACAATCCTAAACAGAAATAAATGACAGTGTGTAAAAAATAGAAATCACTGTATTGAAATAAGTAAATGTGAAAGAAGTAAACAAAATAAATTTTTATATATATATATAAACTACTAGCAAATCTAAAGGAAAAAGAAAAAATAAAAATATTAAATAGAATATATAAATATATATATATAAACTAAAGCACATAGCAATTAAAATATTAAACATATGAATAATTTCTATAATTTAAAAACTCTTAAAAATCAGAATGGATATTCTCTTCAAATGATAAATAATATATAATTTAAATTAGTAATCAATAAAACAGTAGTAATAAAAAATGTATAGTCATTTTACCAAAATTATTGTCATTTTTTTAAATTGTCATTTTTTAAATATGAGAGGTCTGGAAAATGCTATCGGATGCAAAGAAAAGGAAAATAAAAATACTAGTAGAGAGATAAAATTATTATTTTTTAGGTGAAATTAATATACATCTAGACAGAGAATCAATGAGAAAAACTTTTAAAATTAATTTTGTGAAGTGGAACCAATTCAAAATAAATACATAAAATTTTATGGTCTTTGTAAAGAACTGATATAACCATTTAAAATATAATGGCAAAAAGGCTACATTTACAATATCCACAAAAATATATAGTAAAAATCCAGGTATAACATTAATAAAAATGAACCCATAAGATTTTTTATGCCTGAAAGGAAAGACAAAATATTTTAAACATGACAACTTCCCCATTCCCAATTCATAGATTTAATTCTAGTGCAAACCAAACAGGAGCTTTTTATAAACTTTGTAAAATAGTACAAACTTTACCAAAAATTTTAAACATATTACAAAGTTTAAATGGATTAAAGACTGACTACTAGCATAAAAATGGCCACAGGTCAATGAATCATTGTACCTTTTCCAACAATAAACACAAATATATTTAAGAACTGAAAACATGGCAAACAAAGAATCACAAAACAATGGATAAGAGAAAGGATGTTCCAGATATGGTCTGGGGACTATTTGGTTAAAAATTTAGAAAAAAATATTTAGGAAAAAAATACAGATTCTCACTTTACTCCATACACTAAAATTAAATCACATATGAATTAAGAGATATATGTAAATATATTAAAACATAAAACCTTAGAAGATAATATGGAAATAAATATTAAATGTTTGGGTGAAATGGGGGAGCAAATAGGGGTGAGAAGGACTTTTAAACTTCAATAAAGTTATAAATTAAAAAGACAAATGGATTTGATTACATAAACAATTTTAAATCTAGAGGTAAACAATTAACCAAAGGGGAAACATATATGCAATGCAGCAAATATGAGTTAATTTTGTTATTAAGATATGTATAAAAGATAGAACCTAAAATACATTAATGATCAAAGAAAATAAAAACAAATTTACAAAAGAAATACAATTAATATAAACTAATGTTTGTGAAAATGTTCAGTTCCTTAGGAATTGAAACAATAGTTCCATAATCAATCTATGAAATTAGTGAGGAAAAAATGTATAACCACATTCTGGCAAGGATGAATGAAGTGGCCACTCTGATGTATACTCAGTTGCAATATAAATTGATACATGTTTGAAAAATAATTTGAGTAAATGAAATATGATCTTTGGAAATATGCCTTCCCTTTTACCCAGTAATTTCACATCTGGATATAAATCTTAAGGAAAACATTTTAAACAGAGACAAGGTGTTAGGCATAAAGAGGTTCTTCTCAGGTTTTTGTTTTTTTCTCCTTCTAAATGCTTAAATCAGATTCATTCCATTATTTTTCATAGTGACAATGGAAACAACTTAAAAGTGTAACCCAAGGAGAATAATCATTTTCTGGAATATGCACTCAATGAGACATTATGCAAAATGACTACAACCATGTTAAGTGAAAATAAAAAAATATAAAATTATATGCACAATAGAAGGAAAACTATATCAAAATTAAAGATTTATTCACAGATAAAAAGACTAAAAAATATATATCAAAATCTGAATGACATTGGTGATTGGTGAAATAACATGTACTATGAAATTTTTTTCTAATTCTCCATTGCAATATTTTTCTTTAATGGACATAAAAATTATTTTTGATGAAGTAAAACAAAATGAAACAGAAGGCCAAATTTTCATCACCTACTAGATCAGCAAGTTTCTAAAGAGAAGGCTCGTGGGCAGACTGGAGCTTGTATGGCCCCCCAACTTCTCCCCAGACAGCTTATCGTTTGAGAAACAAGAACAGCTCTGAAGAAGCGTGCTTTAGAAATGAAAGAATTAGGAACAGCTGGGCAGATTCGGAACCATGACACGCATGCCCCTTCAAAGGCAGCTCAGAGGCAGGCAAGGTGAGCAAGAGTTCAGAGCAAGTCAGAGTTTTACAAATGGGTGGATTAAGCTAAAAAAGTGCAGGAGGCATCTTGAGGGCATCTAGTGCTCAGAGTGAGCAAAGAGAAGAATGTGGCATTTGACACCTGTGGACTAACCGGCAGCTGAATACAAGCAAAAGGAGAAAAGTTCAAAGCTACAAAAGTCGCTATAATAACCCATGAAAAGACAAAGGAAACGAGGCAGTGGTTAGAATTTATTTTAAATTGGTAACTGGGTATAGCTTTTATAACTAAGCCTTTCCTAGTTTTTATCATTGGCTTACAATTTTATGTGTTGTAATTTAAAAGTGATATTTACTAATAATTATGATTTAATTTTACACAATGCAAGCTGTTGCTCTCTCTCTCTCTCTCTCTCTCTCTCTCTTTTTTTTTAAGTCAATAAATTAGAATGGAAATGGCATTAGAAAAAAATCTGAACCTGGCTTGTATTTGCTTGGCCAAATGGGTAAATAATTATGAACCTTGGTTTCCTTTTTATGGGTAATTTTACTGGGTAATTCATTCAACCAGTATTTATTACACCTCTCTACTCTGGACACTGTAGCTGGCATCAGAGATACATACTAAATAGATGGGTGAGCTCCTCACAATTCAGAGGACCATTGAGGAAAGCAGAGAATTACAAGACAGTGGAACAAGTGCCCTGGGGGATGAAAGAAGCTTCCAGGAGTGACATGTCATTCACCTGCAAAGAGCCTTTGGTACACTTGAAAGACTGTAGGGGTTTTGTTTGGTCTGAGCACAGAGGAGCATGTCATGTGATCCTTGACAGCTTTCTGGACTTTATCCTGCAGGGTTTGGAAAGACATTGTAGGCTTTTAAGAGGGTCACACGAGCAAATTTATGTTTTGCAGAGACTACTCCAGGGCACATGAGAGAGGACCAGCTAGTACACTATTGCAGAAAGTGAGGGGAGAGATGCCAAAAGATAGGCCTAGAGCTTCGTCTGTGGAATGAAAAGAGATACAGGGTTCAGGTTATGACAGATAGAGAGAATCAAGGATGTCTCCAAAGTTTTTTACTTTATTGACCGGGAGAAAGGTGGTACTATGATCTGGAGCATAGACAAAAAGGGATAAGCAGGTTTGAGTGAGAAACTGTGATTTCAAGTTAGAACACACTGATTTTGGGAAAACCCATGAGGCACTTAACTTGAAATGTCCCACTTAAATTATGGAGCTATAACAATCTGAAGCTCAGAAGATCTGATCTGATGACAGATTAGTGAACATTAGCGGATAGATGTTTACTAATGAAACCACACAGAGTACTTATTTAGAGGGAAAAGAGGATCCACGGTAGAACCCTGACAAATACCAGCATTTCAGGAACAACTATAAGAAGAGCTTAAACAACCACTGAGACAGAATGGCCATTAAGGTAGGAAGAAAATTTTGTGGATGCCATTACAGAGTTCAGAGAAGTGATGAAGAGAACTCAGTGCTAATGAGGAAGAAATAATGCAAAGGCTGAGAAATATCCAGTAAATACAGCAACAAGGGGCTACTAGTAAAGTCGGTAAAAGTAATTTCTGTGGCATGATGAGGGTCAACCCCAGATGGCAGTGGCTGAGGAAGGACTGTCATACCATGAAGACAAAACAGCAATTGTAAAGAATTCTTTCAATAAATTTAACTGTGAAGTGGAGAAGATAGGAAAAGAGCTTTAGAAATTTTATTAGTTTCACAGTGCTGGCATTAACAAATTACTACAAACTAGGTGGCAGAAAACAATAGACATTAGCTTTCTCACAGTTCTGGAGATTTTAATTCTAAAATCAAGGTGTTGACAAGGCCAGGGACCCTATGAAAGGAAGAATCCTTCTTTGCCTCTCAAGCTTCTGGGGGTTCCTGGCAATGATTGGCATTCTTTAGCTTGTAGGTGAGGCACTCCAATCTCTACTTTTGTCTTCACAGGGCCTTCTCCCTTCTGTATTTCTGTGTCTGAATCTTCCCTTCTCCCTTCTGTATTTCTGTGTCTGAATCTTCCTCTCCTTTCTCTTGTAAAAACACCAGTCACTGGATTTAGGGTCCACCCTAATCCAGCATCTTAGTTCAGGATATTATAACAAAATACCAAAAACTGGGGGGCTTAAACAACAGAAATTTATTCTCACTTCTAGAGACTGGAAGCCTAAGATCAGGTGCCAGCAGAGTTGGGTTCTGGTGAGACCCAGACTAGATTGCAGACTGCCAGCTTCTCTTTGCATTCTTTCAAGGTGAAATGAGAATGAGCTAGCTCTCTGGCCTCTTTTAAGGGCACTGATCCCATTCAGCAGGATTCTGCCTTCATGACCTAATTGTCTGCCAAGGGCCCCACCTCCAAATACCATCACATTGGGGATCAGATTTCAACATTTGGATTTTGGGGAGTGGGGGACATCTACATTCAGTGCATAACATCCGGTATGATCTCATCTCAACTTAACTAATTACATCTGAGAAGACCCTTTTTCCAAACGAGGTCACATTCTTAGGTTCCAATAGACATGAATTTTGGAAGGACCTTATTTAACCCAATATAAAATATACAGGTGCTTGCTTGCTTATTTGATTTATTAATTTTACACCTGGAAAAGTAAATGTGAGTTCTTTGTGATACATACATGATGCTAATTTGAAAGCTCGTGTTCCCCAGAGAAGAGGTTCTCAAAAAATTGTATGAAATTTTACACATCTTAGGCTCATGAAGAAAATTCTCCCTGAGGGGTAAAAATGGAATGCCATAACAACTTAGCATGGTTTCTTGTGGGTCTCAACAACTGTTTTAAATCTTTTGAAATTACAGTAATATAGACAAGATTTCTGGGATAGAACGAGATTTTTGTATCTTACTCAATTTCAGATTTTCTCTTGGATAGCATTTTAGAGTAATCCATTTCCATGAGGATTTAAGCTCTTTGTTTATAAATCACCAAAAAAAAAAAAAAAAACAAAAACCTAGTTTACATACTGTTTAAATAAACTGACCAGTTGGGGAGGGTATTATGTATAGTTTATTATTGTTTTATTGGGATTAAAATAATTAACTTATATACCTCGCTTCCTCATGGCATGACTACAACAAAATAAACAGAACACAAACAGATCCCTTACCATGAAAAAGAAAACAGACAAAATTTCAAGACTGCTACACTGAGGATATTTGAAATACTGGTGTCTATTCTCTCTTTACTGAATTTCTGTTACAGGAATTAGAATTCTGAATATTAAATCCACGCTGGTGATAGCTATTGAAATAATCAGGAAATGCAAAAAGGATAGTTCTCTTCACTCCTAACTTCATCCTTTATAGCTTTACCTAAAATGCAGCAATCTAAAAATATATGTTTCAATTTTTTTTTCTGGTGCCAGTAGAAGGACCATAATTTTTTACTTACTTTTGGTTTCTTCCTGAAGGCAAAAAACTAAGAGGAAACACCTGCAGATTCTGACACTTAGTCTTTGACTTTTTCAGCAATACGATCCACAGACTGGAGTTTGGACGCTTTAAATGTTTCACTTCAGATTGGATGAAGGAATATTTGTGAAATGCTTTTTAAATTGCCACCTGCTCTTTTCCCCCAGTGGCAACAATTCAACTCCTTACTAACTGCATGCACCAGCACATTCCTTTTCAAAGCCTACTGCTGACAGTTCTACATGGGAGTATCTCACGGCCAAAATGTGGGGTCCACCACTTCCTTCCTGTGATGGTCAGTGGTACTATAAACTGAATACTGCTCACTTTGCCCAAGCTCATCATTATGCACACTGTAATCACTCCATTGCTCATTGATCTTATGGGATACAGCAAAGGAACAAGAATAGTTAAAATTAACAGTTCCCCAAAGACCCCAGAAAAATGTACTTTTATCTCCAATGAAATTCTAGGCTGAATGCTATCTAGGTTTAATGTCTTTTTGCTTCATTGGGTAAAGTTATTTTGGTGCATTCTCTAACAAACATGTTTTACAAATTTGTATGTATATTAAGACTCATGGTATACTTTTATACTTTTGCATGAGTCAGAAAACAAAATAGAAAATAGCTGCTCCATTGAATCAACGAGTAACTACTGGGTGTCAATTATGTGTTAGGTACTGCAATTAGCACAATGACCAGCAGAAGATAAATGGTCTCTGCCCCCCATAGAGTTTGCGAGCTAGTGATGAAGATATATAATAAGCAAATAATTCCACAGAGAGTTGCAAGCTCCAGTAAATTTTACAAAAATAAAAAACAGGGATTCATGAGAGCATATAACAATTGCACACAATAGGAAGTTTTATCTATCAGAGATGAAATCTGATAGATGAGTAGAAATTAGTTCAATGAATGTCAAAGGAGTGAAAGGAGGAAGCACTCCAGGCAGAGTGATGGATATACACAAACATGTTAGATGAGAAGAAAACAGGAAACATTCAAAGAAATGAAAAAGGCAATATGTGAGTCAGGAAAGTTAGGAAGGTGGCCAGAGAGTGTTGGGAGGTGAAGATTTGCGTTTTTAGTCTAATGACAATGGGAAGTCATTCAAAGGTTTTGAGCAAGATATTGATGTAATAAAATTTACAGTTTTAAGAGATTTATGTGGGTGGCAGTGAAAATACCAGATTATAGAGGGCTAAAATGGAATATCTGGGAGATCATTTAGGAGGCAACTTCATTAGTCCAAGCAAGAGTTGATAGCTTTGACCAAAGTGACAACATTAAGAAGGATTAGATTTAGTCAAGAACGATGTCTAGATTTCTAGCTTTTGAATGTTTAGGACTGGTGGTGATACTGTATTGGGTAGGGAACACTGAAGGAGGTTGCAGATAAAATGGTAAATTGAAGTTTGGACATGTTATATTTGGGGTACTTGTGAAACCTCCGTGTGAAGATATCAAGTAGGCCAGATATACATGTCTGAGACTCTGAAGAGACTCATTAAACTGGATATACAAATTTGAGACTCATTGACACATGGAAGATAATTGCAATAATGGGAAAGAGTATAGAATGAGAAGAGACAGGAATCTAGAAACAAGCCTTAAGAAACTTCAGTATTTAAAAATGGAAAAGTAAAATGAGCCAGCAAAAGGAGACTGAAAAAAGGAGGAGGGCATAAAACCCCAGGAGGATGGCTTTGTCCCAGAAGACAAGAGAGAAGATTGTTTTAAGGACATTGATTCGCTATTGTGAAATTGGCTGAGAAGTCATATAAATGAAGGCTGAACAATGTCCTTCAAATCTAGGGCCCTAGGATGACTGATGACCTTAGCTGAAGCTATTTCAAGAATGATGGGGGGCGGTGGAAGCTGGATTGAAGGGGGTTGAAAGTATGTAGAAAGTGTGTTGTTCAACAAAAATTTGCTGTCTTCTTAGTCTTTCACATGTATGTTCTTTATCTAACAGAATGTGACAATTAATAATGTTCAGTTGCCTGGTTATACCGTAGGTTTGTTGTTAATGAGAGGAAGGAAAAGAAAAAAGATGAGAGATTGAATGAGAAATAGAGAGATAGAAAAGGAAGGAAAGAAGAAATGGAGGGAGGGAGAAAAGGAGGAGGGGAAGAAGGGAGATTGATCAACATTATATTAATTATTCAACCTAACAGGAAAATGATGAACCAAAAACAGAGATGCTAGCAAGTGATCTAAAGGTACTAGCATTACCTTCTGTTTAAGACTTGGAGGCAAGTTTTCACCTGGAGCACTAGTAACATGATTATTTCACTGCATTTGAAGAGTAAATATTTACCTGACAGAAGTTCTATTTAGTAAACCATTTTATGACTTGTTAACTATTCTGTTTTAGGGTTTTCACCTCAGCATGGCAAATTTAAAAATGGGAGGAGGGAGAAAAAGACCTCTTAGAATTAAGAATTGCCTTAAGAACTGCCTTCCTGAACTACTGTACCATTATCATATTAGCAAACATTATACTAAACTTACAGTTGCCTAATAAAAGGTTTTTACTTATTTACTTATTTATATTTATTGTACTCTACTACAGCAAATAAGTTTTTAATTCACATTTTAAAAACCTACATTTTGTCCATCCTAGTTTTTTCCTTAATTCATTTTCTAAATTGCATTAATCCTTCCATCCCCAACTCCCCTCCTCCCACTTGGTCCCTTCCATTGACTAAATTCCTCTTTCAACCACTAGATCCTCTGTTACTTTTGAAATTCCTCCAATACAATATTCTCCTTTTCCCATATCCTACTGCCTAGCAAATTCTCCTGTGAAAGAATCATTGACACTTTCCTTATACCCTCAAAGCCAAGGAGGAGAGTGAACTTTTATCATACATTTTATGGGAGAAAGAAGTAGAATGCTGAGGCCTGGAAGTTTAGTAACAAGGACCTGTCTTGAGTCTACCTGCCCCCTCTACACACACACACACACACACACACACACACACACACACACACACACACAATTATACTTCCAGGAAAACCACTTGGTCTGCCAATAATAGTTAACATTTGTTCATTCCCTCCCACCTCCTGTTAGAAGTTCTCTTTTATACTTTAATAGTCTTATAAAGACCCACTTGAGCAGATGCCCATCACATAGAGGAATTGAGTTCCAGTGACCCAGACCTTTATAAATTTAGACTTTTTGAAACTCACACTTCCAGAAGGCTATTTTCTTTCACTAGAAGTGTTAAGAAATAGTAATGCTGGGAGATTACATGATGAAGAAAAGAAACAAAACGGAGTGAGAAGAGACCATGTTATCCCTTCTAATTGCCTCTGCCCCAAAGTGCTCCTCCTTTAAACAGAAGAATCAAAAGAGGAAGGGTAAACGAGTTTGTGTCTATAATTAAAAATACTAACCTTCTAAATTTTATTTGAGCATTTACTATTTCATCAGTCTCAAACTATAGGTATATGAGATTGGTAGCATTTGCTCACTTAAAAAAATTTCAACATCAATTCATGTACAGGACACTTTTTAGAGCCAAGAATTATAATGAAAGAATAAAATCTGTAACTCACCATGAAGACTTTCCTTAGTCTTCCTTCAGCCAAAATGATCCAGTTCCTATAAATAATCTGTTTCCTGATACTCAGGACCTCCTGCTGCTTAACATAATAAATATGGAGCACTTTATATTTATGTAGTCTTTACTCTTAACTAATCTAGGCTCTAGAACTCATCAACCCTCTTGTTTTTGCAGAACCATATATATATATATATATATATATATATATATATATATATATATATATATACCTTAAATGAACTCACTTTGCTGATATCCATATTTTTGATAAATGTGTCCATCCTCATTCTCCCATATTATTCACATCAAAATCTTGGCATATTCTGTGATTCTTCCTTTTTTCAGTCTCCGAAATCTAATCAGTTATCATATCTTATAATAATAGTGACCAAGTTTAGAGTGCTTATTCTATATCAAGCTATAAAACTGGGTCACATTTATTTACACTGCATTCTGATTTTGCAAAGAAAATATCAGTTTTTTTGTTGTTCTCTAATATTGTTCTGACTTTTTCTCTGACTTTTCCATATTAGAAAGGTAGCAGAAGTAAAAACTAAATATTATTCCAACCTAGCCAATGCAATTTAAAATGTCCCCTTAGGCATGTGCAGCCTTTTGGGGGTAAAAATGTTCACTTTGTCATCTTTCTCCCTCTGCTCCTCTCCCATATGGCATCTTGATGATGCCTCCTCATGGTGAGAGAGCTAGATGGGATCCTTGGACAGCACTGTCTCCTGAACCTGTGACAACAAGCCAACACCGGTCTTATCTCTGGGAATTCAGTTGTATCTGCTTCTGAACTGTGACTTAAAACTCTGGCCCAGTCATCTGTACTGTTGTTCTTTTCTCACTGGTGCTAAAGACCCTCTAATGCTTCCAGTTTCTCCCGCTGGCCACTGACTTAAGCCATTCGCCTGCAGCCCCTATAGTGGGTCACCGTGCCACAACTATGACTGCACTAGTTCCAGGACCACATTGGCTCTCTATACAACTGTTTTCTGTGTTCCCCTGTGGGCCTCTGGGGCATTCTGCTTCCAGTTCACGGCATATAGAAATCAAAAACAGTATATGGCAGTTGAAGAAAACTGGACTCTGGGTGGCAATCACACAATAGAATATATAGATGTCAAATTATAATGTACACCAGAAAATTAAATAATTGTATTAACCAATGTTACCCCAATAAACTTAAAGAAAAAAAGAAATCAAAAACAGTTCAGAAAATGTAAACTATGGTTCTCCTTTTGCTTAAACAGGGTTGCTTTGGTTGAGTACCACCTACCCTCTCTGATCTCTTCAAGGAGAGCCCTGAGTCAGTCATCTCCCCAGAATTAAGAGAGGTAGCACAGGCCCTCCTCCTTCCCCCCATCTTCTCCCTCTTCCTGGACCCACTGGAACTGAAGCAGTCACATCCCCTCCCCTTTTTTCTTCCTGGGCAAATAGGACCTTCTATACATTAAACTCTAATTCAGCTATGCCTGACATTTAATAATTGGCTAAAATGGGAAATAAAGAAATTTTTAACTCCTCCCAACCACAAAGCCATTCTCCTATAAATATGATGTTACTAGAAAATTTATTTTGGAAGCCAGATGCTGAAGAGTAATACTTTATTTTGCTTTCTATCCCTGCTATAGGTACACCCCACCCTACACACAGACACACACACACACACACACACACACACACACACACACACACACACGATGCAAGGTAAGAGCTAACTAGAGAGACCTTTATGTGCTAGAAAATGCAAAAGGACAGGTACATTTTTTTTCCAAAATATTATACATGTTGTACTCATTGTCCCTAAACCTCACCATTTTAAAAGCCTATTTTAGCAAATAGAGATTAAATCATTTTCATATGTTCACATAGTTAAGTGACCAAGTTAGTATTCAAAGTCAGGCCTGATCAACTTCAAAACTCATAAAATCTTTCTACTATACCATAAAACCTCTCCAGTGACACTCCCATTCATCCCCTCCTTCCAATTCTTCTGTTACTCTTCTAATCAGATCCTTGAAACCCTCTCTCTTGAACTGTAGTAGCCTCCCAAGTTGGTCTTTTTCCCTTTAGTCTCCCTCATCACCATTTTCCTGCAGCTCATTCTAGATATGGCAATCCTCTGTTCAAAAAACCTTCACTGACCACCTGCTTGCAAAATAAATTTAAAACTCTTAGCAATGCATGGAAGATGATTTGCAAAAATGTTGACAACTCCTCCCATCTCATACAGTACATCCCTTTGCCTAATGATTCTGCCACTTCTCCCATCAAGACATGGAGTCTATTGCTCTATCCTTGGAATCTGAACTTGACCATATGACTTGCTTTGACCAATAGAACATCAGAATATGTGACACATCTGAGACTTTGCAAAGTGCTTTTATACTGGGGGGTTGTCTTCTCTTGCTATCTTTGGAATCTTGAGTCAATTCTTATGTAGAAGCCCATGCTTGCATACTGGAGAATGAGACCTTCTAAAGAATGGAACAGAGTCAAGGCCCTCTAGAACAGAGGTCAGCAAACTTCAGCTCACAGACAAATTCAGCCTACCATCTATTTTGGTATAGCTGGAACAAAAAATGATTTTTACAGAAAAACATTAGCATAAATTTGATGCTAAGAAAACCTAACTTTGAATCTCAATTAAATGTTTTTCTTCTCCCCAGAAGTTCCATTCTCCTCATTAGAAGGCCAGTATCACTCATTTATTATTATATTTTAAATTTTATCAATAAAAAAATCTATAGAAACTGTTTTCTCTCTTGATACACACACACACACACATATACATACATACATACATAATAGTCTCAAGTTGGCCTTTGGCCTGCAAAGTCTAAAATATTCACTACCTGATTCTTTAGAGAAGAAGTTTGCTGACCCCTCCTCTAGAATAGCCAGTCTGCCAACCACTAGACATTTGAATAAAGCCATTCTAGAACCACTACCTAGTCACATTACAAGTATACTGCAGAAATCAGCTGGTCTAGCCCAAACCAGATGTACTACCCAGCCAACCTCGAAAATCATGAGAAATAACAGATGTTTGCTATTTTGAGATATAAATTGAGGGGTGGTTTATTATACAGCAAAACCTGACTTGTCCACAGCACATGCAAGCAGTTTTATAAACTGGCTTAGGGCCTTGTGTTCATGTCACCTCACATCTACACCACGTTCAGAAACTTCAGATTCCATTCTATTTTAAAAACCCACAATGTCCTCTTAGACTTCAGCCTTCCTTCAGCCTAGAATATACTTTTTCTCCATCACTTCTTTTGGAGTCTTACTCATTTATGGCAACCTTCTCTGTGAAGACTTCATAGGTCTCCTGGTCACACTTAATTTCAGGCTTCTCTGATGTCTACAGCAATTTTTCTTAAATGACAGGTTCCATGTCTTTTTCATTTTTATGTTCTACATACTTGACTATAATATTTGTTAAATCATATGTCTTCTCTTTTTACAGGTTAGTCTCCCATGAGCCCTAACATATACAGACATACATCATATTGTGTTTGTTTAGTTAACTATTTTATATCATAATGGCTCTTGAAAATATCTATAATTTTTGTTTCTCAGTTTAATATTTTAACCTTTGAAAAAATGCATTTTAAGAGGCGTCACCCTGATGTTACTCTCAGGGAAAGTGACTCTTCCAATTTACTTGATGCACCAATTTCTGGTTTGGGACTATTATAAAGAACAAATTTAAATTATGCACCAAATTTGAATGAACTCAGAACATGTTTTGTGAGTGAGATAAAGAGGTAGCAACTTTTGCTCTTCTTCACTCTCTTGTGCTCATTGTGCTATTTCCATATGTCCCAAAACACTCTCATTTTTAACCTTCATTTTGTCCTGAAGATGTTTTCCTGTGCTATTACTTTATTTTTAAATGTGGTTTAAGTACAAGACAACCTTCACAGAAGTTGCCTGCTAATAGTGGATCATTTGACTCTACACCACCTTCCAATAAATGACTCCCTCATAGCCCACCACCACCCACACACCAACTATCGCATCCATTCTCCCACCTTTGTCAATACAGTAAATTTCCCTTAAATTGAATTTTACGACCCAAAGTAAAAAAAAAAAAGAGTTAAACAGATATATTTTTCTATTTGTAAAAATTACTAGGATATCACAATTTCAGATGGCATGCATCACAATTTTCCCATTAAAATTATATTTAAAGAAAAAATTTGAATGGCTTTTACTTTAGTGACAGAGTTTTCAGGAGAGAAATATATATATGTATATGTATACATACATACATATATGTGTGTGTATGTACATATATTTATCCTATTCTCTCATCTTCTTTCCTGTCTTCCTTCTTGTCACCCTTTCCTTCCTTTTTTTAATTTTTAGCAAGCATTTAGGACTAATATATACACAGTGACCAAATCTGTCTTCTAAGGCTCTCTGTTGCTTTACTGCAGTGATTCTTACGGCAACAATTTTGACGCCCCCAACCCCAGCAAAGGGTATTTGGCAAAATCTTGAAATAGTTTCAGTTATCACTGCTCAAGAGTGTGTGTGTGTGTGTGTGTGTGTGTGTGTGTGTGTGTGGCAAGGGGTGGTATATTGCTGGCATATTGTCAGTAGAGCTCAAGGATTCTGCTAAACATTCTACAATGCACAGGGTAGCCCCTGACAACAAGGAATAATCCACCGCCAAATGCCAATACAGCTGTGGCTGAGAAATCTTGCTCTAAGGTATCCCATATTTTCTGCCACAATGTCATTGTTGACAGTAGAATATTGTCCCCTTGTCATTCCTCTTGATTTTCATGTCAACCACTGAAAATTCTAAAGCCCTGTTTTGAAAAGCCATATGAATATCACTCTTTTTGTAATGCTTTTTTCGTTCCTACTACTGAATGTGATGTTTACTTTTGAACCCCACAGTACTTTGTCTGCTCCTCTCTTACAGATTATTCCAAATTACTGATCACTGATCAAATTGCTTTCTCCATAAATTTAGTGCTCCAGATTGACCCTTTGGGAAAGTTTTTTAATCTCATTGGGATCCTATTTTATCATTCCTATAATAAGGGGAGCCATATGATATCTCTAAAACTCTTTCCAGCTCTACTCTTTTGATTTCCTTCTTATCAATAATGTGTGATTCTTTTTACCACATACCAGTATTCAAATGAATTTTACCTCTGAAGAATTCTTGTTCTAAACTGTCACGCCAGTACCGACCATTATCTATTAAAATTCTTTTCATAATAATTATAAAGCTCTAGATTAGATTTGGGGGGAATTGAAATAATCAAAGAGGCAACAAAGAAGTTATTGATAGACACACAGAGATTACAGTGGTTTAAATACAAATATTCAAAGTGGTTACAAATATCTTTTTACATTTTGAAAGTCCTTTAATCCAAGTGGAATTTAAAGCACTGTCCTGCCACTTATCCCTATAATCTGTCTGCTGAGCATGGTTTTGTGAACCTTGGACACAACCTACACATTATGTAAATAATGAGGTATAATATCATAAAAAGTGAGATAATTATATACCATTTTGAAGACATAACTAAATTGTTTACATTTTTTAATCAAAGTAGCATCGTATTTCAGCTTTATGTTTAGTCAAAATAGCGATTTGGGAAATAGGGTTTTTTTAGCTTGTCAGTCTATTTTTAATTTTTTAAAATAAATCATTCCATGATTAACCATATAGTCTCTTTCAATTAACTGCACCTCATAGTTTCCCTCCGAAACTCTAATTACACCTTAGATTATCATTCAGAACACCTGCTCTCATGGGTTTCAGTAATTTCAACCCTGAATATTTTGACATAAAGAACTGTAATCATTGAGAATTTTCTGGTTTTTAAAAAGTATTTCATGCCCCACCTTTAGAATTAACTATAGCCTGCTTTATATACCATGACTTTTTTCTTACTAAAACTATTATCCATCATCATTCATCTTGGGTTACTAATTTAGGAAAATACAAATACTTAGTCTGAAAGCCAAGAGCCTGAAGAAGTCTAATGTTCCCACTTTCAGTTTATATGACTTATACAAGATCACTACCGCACTGGAAAACAAAAAGGGTGGATCTGAGTATTGAGTCCCTAGAAATCCCTTTCTTCTAGCTAATAACATCATTACACAAGATATTTCAAGCTCTGAATGACATAAAAAATACTATATGTATAATCATACTTTAATTTCAGTATAACTAATTTAAATATAAATGTCCATACATACTCTTTACCTCTTTTGGCATGTTAAAAACAGATTAGAAATGTGGTATTTGGCCTTATTAACTTCCTTTGGTGGCTTTGAACAAGTTTGATGGCCATATATTTAAGCCACCCCATTTCATCTGGGAAGTTATACTCACCATTTAGTGCTCTAAGCAAATACGTCTGACTCCAAAGGAACCATGCACTTAGCAGAACTGATAATTTATTGCTCCTTAGTAATTAATGTGTAGGTATTTGATTACATCACTTGCACCTATCCCACCACTAGTCCAGCTTTCTTTTCCCAAATTTTGTATTATAAAGCTCAATAAATATCTATTACAAATTCCAGTTGGTAAACTAGGATATTTTACTGTGCTAGTCTTAAAACTGAAGTTATGCAATTACTACAATTAAAAGAAAAGATTTCAAATTATATGTACCAGGTGCAATATGAAAAACAATTGACACTAGCTAGAAGTGGTATCAGGTGAGAAATTATGCATGCACCACAGGCTATGAATCCAAAATTTGGAATTTCTATTACAGTGACTCCTATATAAGTAGACTACATCTTGTAAAACTACTTGGTATGATCTAACAGCACATTAGATGTACAGAGTTGTTTTTACCACTTGACCTAGTTTTTATTACTCAGGGCGGCAAATGCTAAATGAAACTCCTTTCTCTTTCTGCACTCACTCTCCTCCCATACCATATACAGCACCAAAACAGATCTAGTTTTTATTTTCATTCTCTATATCTAGCTCTGTACCCCTTTGGCCCAATCAGTAAAAATTTACTCTATTTTTTCAGCTATCAAGCTGTATCTCATCCCCAGGATATAAAACCCAGAGGCCATCCATTTTAGTGCCAAAAGCATTTTTGCCAAAAGCAGCATTAGTAGCATTTGCCACAATCAAATCCCAATAATGCTCAAGCTTTGAATTAAGCTGCTGCTCTTGACCTTTGGGAGAAGTGATTTGCCATTAGGCTTATTAGAGTAGCTCTGGAACATGTTAGAAAAGCATTTTTCTTAAATGCAAGATAGATGGGAGTCCACACTAATCAAGGATAGGTTTATTTAGCCCAGCTGTACAACTGAGTTTTGACAGAAGACTGATATTAGAGTCACAAAATCATCAAATTTAAGAGCCAGAAGGAACATTGAGAGGAACTGCTCATCTCTGAAAAACAAATATATAAATAAAGATCCATAAAAAAAGCAGAAGCAAGAGTTTATTACTGAAATGAAACTTGATCTGTACCAAAAAGTCAACCATATTAGGTTGGGCAGTCACAATAGATCAGAGAGAAAAGGATACAATCACTGCTTTCTGTGGAACATTTATTTCTATCAAAGGCAGTAATCTAACAAAGAAAATGTGTGCATAGGAGGTATTTTTCTAGGAAAAACAAATTTCTCTGGTGTTTAAGTATTGATGCTCTCTCACACACCTCCTCCACAAGAGTCAGGTCTTAGGAGAGTCTTGAGTAGCCAAAGAGAAGCAGCCATTGGACACTGGCTACTGTCAGACTGGAATGGGGTTTGTACCACTTGGCAGAAACAAATGGAGTAATCATTAGGCTTTGAACCAGTTGGGGAGCTTTCCCAGGAGACAGGTAAAGATGGTTATCACTGCTGATGACCACATTTCCCAATCCAACACTAGTGAAAATTATCTGCCTTGAAGATATACAACCTAGGTCCTATCCCTCTTCTTCCTTCCTGTTCTTCCCATGGGCACATCAAAGATAGAGGGACTTTTACCTCTTCCTCTGGTAAAAGGAGTTAATCTCTACATTAGTAGAACAGGAAAAGATGATTAGACTGGGGTTAATCTCTACACTGGTAGGAAAAGAAAATGAGTGGCTCTGATATATCTTCAAAATTAGCTGCAAACAGGCTGGACACCAGAAGATAAGGGATTTTGTTTTTTGGTTTTTTTTTCTTTTTTTTTAAGAGCCATAGAAAGTTGATCTCTATGGTCTTATTTCAATTCTCCTATCACAGATTGAAAATTACCAGCATTTGAGGGACTAAGTCTACTTTTTATTCACATGCCTATTTTAAGTTTCAAAAGGAAAAGAGTGCTTTAAAAAAAAACCAAATTTCTATGGAATCATGGAATTCTTTCAAAATTTGATTTAACTCAATAAGTTTCAATACACATCTGTCTAGAACCAACAGTGGGAAGGAAGCTAGATGTGGTGGTTGAAAGGGCATAAGAAAAGGCATGAGACCTGAACTTGAATTCTAGGTGATCCAATGACTGGGTATTTATACTTGGGTTGTAACATACACCTTGATCCTCTCTTACATTATCTGTAAAATAAAAACAATAACCTGAATTATGGAATTGTTCTGAGCATTGAATAAGGTGAATATGTGCAGAAAAGGTTGTAAGAATGTCAGTTACCAACCATTTTAGTTATGATAACATAATTTAACTACTCCAAGAGCAATATTGAATATATTTGGAAAGGTACAGGTTTGCTGAAGAAGCAGCTTGAATGAGCATAGTTTATTTCCTAATGATTTCAGGGAAGAGGCTATATGGAGGCTTTTTAAAATTAGCCACCCTGGTCTCTAGTAATTCTTTATTTTATATAGAGTATGTTTTTAAAAATCTTTATCCTCTTTTGTAAGTAGCTGGTATTCTAATCATGGATATTGACACCTGAATTATTTTGGACCTGGGACAAAAATGTGCACTAAAGAGAAAAAAAATCCCAACCAGTATGATTTAGTCTGCCATGGAAACATGAAATAGTTTTTATTTTCTCAGTGGATACCACTTCTCCTTGTCACTCATTATTAATTTTTTTGTGAGTAGAAAGCTGACATTTAGATATATTCTGCCTCATATTAGCTGAACATTATTCAAGGGTTTTCAACAGACTGAAACATAGATTTCCTTCTTTGTTTAATTACATGATTTTCTTAACCCAATATGCATGCTTCTGGTCTTAAATTGTCCTCAGACCACTGGGGAACAGAAGGTCATTGACACAATAGACACAATAGAACTACACTGTGGTTACTGGTCCTGGGCACTTGGATCAGTATGCTTTTTTTGGAAAAAAAAAAAAATCCTGAGCTTAAAGACTGAACTGGAAATTTTCATCCGTAAAGACAAATATTGCAATTTCTGCAACTTTTCCTCATTGAGTCACTCACTGGCTTAGTTTGATTTGTCTTTGTTTCCACATATTTTACTGTAGTGAAATACAAGTTTAAATTTTTTGAAACAATCATTAATGTTGGGAGCCCTTTCTGCTGCCTGTCTTGCAGACAAGGTTAAAAGTGCCTGCAAGCTAGAAGTTTGATTGGCTTAATGAATAAACTCGTTATTGAAGGAGGAAGATTGGCTTAATGAATAAGCTCATTACTGAAATTGTTTGCATATCTGTGGGTGTTGCTTCTCATGCACATCCTAGAGTATAAATATACTGTTCTTAATAAACTCAAGGCACAGTATTTACTGTTAGCCCTCCCACTCTATCTTTTGTCTCTTTTTGTCTCTTTTTTTCCTTTCTTTTTTCAATCCTCACTCCCCCTCTCAGGAACTGTTCAATCTTAGCCGGCGGACTCCAGCACATTAATTCCTAAAGTAAACATTTTTTAAAAGTAATTCTAAAAAGACTTTTTAGATTGAAATCTGCTATGCATATTCTGCAGGTGTTTTTACAGCTTCATTTCTCTTTTGTTGCTATAGGATCTAAATAAGAAATGTACTGACTCATATTCCACATTGACTATAACTTCAGTGTATGACCATGATGGAAAACAGAGAGTGTATTTTACTCATGTATTTTATTTTCTACATTTTATGGTGCTTTGACAACTTGGTGCCTTCTGGACCTCTCAAGTTTGACTAATTCCCACCCATAGCAAACAACTTGCCCAGAGCAAGCCTTTGATATGCAAACCAACAAACCCTGCATGGTTACCACCACCTGCCTCTTTTTATTAGGCTTCTGCAGTCCAGAACACTATTTCCTTGCCCTACATCATCCCAGGGCCTAGTCCCAAACAACTAGAGATCAGCCCTATGGCCCAGAGCCCTGAAGTTATTCAAACCAGCTAACCCTAAACCTGCTCAATTTTCCTGTCTTCCTTCCTATAGAAACCACAGTAAAGGCTTTTGTCCATGCTCCCTGCTTACTCCTTTTGCCTCCTGACTGATCCTAGTGCTTCTTCATCTGGTCCTGTGTCATATGGCATGTCCGCTCCTCTGGGGAATTATGTGTAACAAAATGTCTTTTCAATGGCAATTGTCTCCTGATTTGTTGGCCTCCTATACCTGAATAATAAAACCTATATTTTAAAAGAGAGAGAGATAACAGGAGAGGAAGGACAGGGAGGAGGGGGAAGAGAAAGAAGAATAACAACAAAGGAGGGAAGAAAAATAGAGATGATCTCTGCCTTTGCAGAGTTTTGAATCCAAATGAGAAGGATAGGACCTAGCATAGTGCATGAAAAATAATAATAAACTAAATATTTACTAAATGTAGAACAACAATGTGGCAGAATTAAAAAACCTAATCTAAATATCTTCATCCTAGTATCTTAATAGCAAAAGTAAAAACTATTTTTATCCACAGTTCTATTAAATAGAAGTTGAAATAAATGGAATAATAGTAATTAACACAACTTGAAATATGAAGATCGAATTTTCCCATCTTTAAATAAAGAAAATTAGCATAACAGCACCTAGTTTGCACTGTCTTTGTGAAAACTAAATAGGATAACTTGTGTAAGCAACTACAACAGAGCCTGGCACACAGTCAGTGTGACTTCCCCCTCCTTCACTCAGTCAATGTGACTTTCCCCTCCTTTTCTATCAACATCTCTCATATTATGTTAAATATATAGTGTAAAGGGATTTCTATGTCATTCAGTAGTGGGGTCACAACAGGATACTGAAACGTTTTCAAAGGAAATAGACTATATTCTCCATCAACAGTGAATACTGGGGTGGATTATGGAGCTCTATTGAAAAGTATCTTAGAGATAATAAGTTCCAATGTCTCCATTGGGATAGACGCAATATATTTTAAACGCTCTACAATTGATTTTGACGTGAGCCTTGTGTCGAGAGCCCCTAGAATATTCTTTCCTAGGAAATAGTTTCAATGTATGAAATGGTGATACTGCTATATTTCTAATTATTTCTTTTTTTGTACATTCAATAAAATTTTATTTTATAGGCACCAAAAATACAAAAAGTAAGATGCAATTTATAATCTCAGAGATGCTTTTAATGAAAGATGCAAATGTCAAAGAAAAACTTGTTATGAGAAAGAGGTGCTAGTGTTAACATATTTAATGTGTAATGGAAGGTCAGACAGAGGAGGGAACTCTGCCATCAACCAGCTATGGATTCAACTGTAACTAGCTTTTTTATTGCCATACATCAAGAGCATTTCAGTACAAGCTCTGAATCTTTTGCTTTCAAGCCCCTCATCTTTACTAGTAGTTAAGAATTCCTAATAGTTCCCAGTGCGTAATACCATTGCCAAAAAGCTTGGTCCAAATCTCTGAGCACAGTCTGTCAGACTGGAGGATGCTGAGTTCTAATTATGAATTCTTCTATATCTTTAGTTATATTGTCCCCAGTGGGCAATTACTTAATACTTAATACTCATGACCTAGTTCCCCAGTCTATAAAACTGGAACAATAATATTTATCTGGTTTTTATGATTTGGTATTCAACATTTAGACAGCATTTTTATTTTAAATGGGGCTTATAATTATAAGTTTTTTGTAACTCGCCATGCCTGCTTCACATGGATGGCATGGAACTTAATGAGTTAGTGTTGGCAAATGCTTCTGAAGATGAGAAGACCTTTACACCATCAGACAGTAGCTTACTTTGGCATCATGAGGCTTTCCAAGCTTGCTTGCTGCCAGGAGCAGCACAGGGGGTGCAATGTTCTTTTTATCCCTGTCTCTTTTTAGCAGTTTATCAGTAGAACACAGACTGATTCAGAAAAAAACCTTTTAAATATACTTATGTCATGTAAGAGAAATTCTTCTGGTGATAAGTACAAAGGAGGGCAAAGCATAACCATACCAAGTACCCAAATGTGCCACCTCTAGTTCTTCCTAAAAACAATTAAATTATTATTTGAAGCTAAGGATGTTGGACATAAATCAAGTCAACAGGAAATACAGAATTGAGAGTGCCTGTATTATAAAATAGAAAAAGTCTATTTTTCTAATTACATAGCTGGTAAAAATGTCCATCTCTATTTTTTATTCATCCACATGCTAAAAAAAATTAGTACTTTTTTTGAAGATACATACACTGTAGCAGTACATACTTTTCTGTTTCAAACATAATCAAACCTTTGATAAATATTGCAATTTGGTGGAATCCATTCTAGGAAAATAATAGGAAAGTAGATGCTATTAAACAATTTTGAAAAAGCAAATGGTGTAAAACCCAATGGTGGAAAAATAACTTTTAAAATTATACAAGACACATAAAATGAAACATTTTATAGGCATTTACAACTATGCTTATTGACAAAGGGAAATGTTCTGGATAAAATAAGTAAAAAAAAATGCAGGACAGAATATGCTATATGATTTCATTGATATACATCAAAGTTGGTGAGTTCTGGATATGTAGAATTATCAGTAAATTTCAGTTTCTTCCTTTGCTATTTTGATCTCGAACAATTTACCAATTTTATATAATAAGCAGTGCTGCTTAACTAAACAGAAAAGTTATAGTAGTTTAATGACATTTCTGAGACAGGCATTTTTATTCAGCTCCTAATTCATATCTCTAATGGCATCATTACAATGACACGCTATTATTTATAATGGTTCCCACTTCCTCAGCATTGGTCTGTGTGATTACAGGTACCATCTTGTTTTACAAGGCTTTAAAAGTCACCCTTCCACCACAATATGCCCATGTGAACCTTGAAACTAACTATTTGCTTACAGCACATTCTGGGAAAGACCTAACCAGCCAATACCCATCTTATGTCACAGTTATTTGTGGAGATATTTTCCTTCTTAATTTGACTCCTAGATTTTTAGCAGCCATGACTACATTTTATGCATGTTGTACCCCACATTCCATAGTACTGAATGACTGTTACTATAAATAAATGCTTTCATAAAGTGCCATCTTATACAACAGGACTTAAATACTTCCATTTTATAACTATATCTTCTTGAAAGGCCTGAAATTCATTTTTTCTTGGCTGGTAGGCTTAAATCAATTTATCTTTTCTTCTGTTGATTCAATCATTCAATAAATACTCAGTAATCACCTATTATGTATCAGGCATGTGTATATAGTGATAAACAAAAGAGACACAATCGCTCCTTCATGGAACTTATACTCACTCTAGTGAGAAAAAACATATATACAAGACAAAATATATTGTCAATGGTAATAAGAACAAAAAAAAAAGCTAAAGCAGAGAAGGGGGTTGGAAAAATTCATGAGAGGTGATTGAATTTTAGATAGGATGACTAGCAAAGTCCTCAGTGAGAAAATGAGACATCTAAGTAAAATCTATCAATATTATGGGAGCAAACTATGTGAGTATGTGGAGAATAAACATTCCAGAGACTAGCCAATGCAAAAGCCCCGAGGTCCTTCCATACTTCGCATGTTTCAGAGATCAAGGGCAGTATAGCCGTATCTAAATATGCAGAGAATCAAAGCAGTAGAAGATAAAGCCAAACATTGACAAAGGCCCAAATTGTGTAGGTCCCTGCAGGCCATTGTAAGAAATTTGTTTTTTATTATGTAAGGAGAGTCACTGGTATATTTTGAGCAGAGGAGCAACAACAAAAATGTGTTTTATAAGCAAAACTTTAGCTTCTGCATTGTAAACAATCAGGATAAGCAGAGAAGCACTGGAAGGCATATAATCCAGGTGAGAGATGGTGATGATTTAGACCAGAGTGACAGCAGTGAAGGTGCTAAGAATTGGATTTTGAAGAGAATTTGCTGATGTGTTGGATGATAGTTACAAAAGAAGGAGTCTGAATTCCTCTAAGATTTGGATGTGAACTCAAATGTTGGTGTTGCCACTAACTGAGATGAGAAAGACTTATGAGTGGGATATATTCGGGGACAATATCATGTGATAGGTTTGGGTTGTGCTAAATCTAAAATGAGGCTCGTGAGTGAAAATGTTTAATTAACAGTTCCATATACAAGTCTAGAGTTCAGGGGTGAGTTCTGAGCTTGACATAGAAATGCAAGTGTCAACAATGAATAGCTGGTTGAAGCCATGAGATCATTTAGCATTGCCAATTGTAGTTAGAAGATTTTGAAATATTAAGTAAAATTTTGTAAGAAATCCCTCTGGCCTCAAAATAGAAAGCAAATAGTCTTCTCCTATTTGCAGCAGGAGGTTCATCCCACTAAAATCTCAGAAAGGCAAGGGCTCCCCAGACCTGCAACTCCTACCACCAGTCCCAGACCTTACCAACTGGAGTTCTTATTTATCCCCCATTACTCAGGGCTGATGGCACAAAAGTAGCAAAATTGAAATTAGGTTTGGCCAGTATCAATTAAACCAGAAGTTTTGCCATTACCTGGGAGCTGATGAGAAATACAGAGTCCTAGACTTCATTCAAGACTTATTTCATATGTACACTGGAGTCTGAGAAGTGCTGCACTAAGGGGCATTAGACAGTTCACAGAAACTTCAGGAAATCTAGGGAACTGCATCCTGGAATTATGCACCATCTTGCTATCACGATATTTGTGATTGTGCCTTCAACATCTCTGTGCCTACAAGAACAGGCACCATATCTGTCTCTGGGATGCCCAGCACAGAACACACCCACTAAGATTTCTGCTATTATTGCCTCCAAAACCTTAATACCAGCCTGGGCCCATAGGATTGAGTTTGATTTGTAGAATCTAGATTACTAGAGTCTGGGAAGATGAGTTGTAGCTTATATTTTCGGATGCAAGGACTCATAATGGGGAAAATATGTTCAAAAAATACTGGTGGCCACAAAGGTAGCTAATATCTCTAGGTTAGATACTGAGAAAAATATACATAGAATAAGAAAGCCTGGTATTTTGGAAAAATGAGAGATAGGGATATACCTAACTCAGAGATATGAACAATAGATCTAACTCAGATATATGGCAAAAAAAAAAAAAAAGTTTGAGCAAGAATAATGAGAAAATCTGAGTCTAAGGATTGATTCTGAGTCAGCAATTAAAGCCAGGTCCTGAAGATAAGAAGACATGGTGGTTTTGTTTTGTATCAACTTGATTAAGCTGGAACTCTGTTTCTCAGAAGAATCCCATTTCCTATGTGGTTCTAGGTTGGAATTGGCCAAAAGAGAAATTGGCACAAGATTTGGAGGGCAGAAATGACACAGCAGCCATTACTCTCTGAGAATCATTGTAGTTAGATGCAGTAAGAGACAAATGTGAAGGTGCTGGTGTTTTCCAGCTTCTCATCCCTTTCCCCCACTTCATATCCAGCTCTTTTTCCTGGCAGCTGGCCTGTTGACTACTGGTGGCTTCAGGCTCATCCACAGATGCAGAGATGATGGCCTTCTCTATTCTTCTTCACCAGCTTTCCTTTGTGCTTCCAGCTGGCAGTGGATGGGCCTGTCTTTAGGAGGGCTGCTTAAGTAAATATTCTCTGATACTAACGCTTCTTTACAGACCCTTATGTTCTCAGCTTCTCCTACAATTGTATAGAACAAATCCCTCTATAAATCCTATATTCCATATATTCATAGTGCTCTGCTTCCCCAGTTGAATCCTTACTCATAATTATTGCTATCAAAATTGGCTTTAGGGAATAGACCTATAAGGAAGGGAATCTAGAAACGTTGCTATGATAAAAAGGCATTTAAAGGCATTAGCGACCCATACCCATGGCTAAAAACAACACTGGTTGTCCATGCTCTAGCAAAAACAGTTATTGATATCACCATCTATCATCATGTATAGTCAAATACTTACAGAAGATAAGGTTTTGAATGGACAAGTAGTTGCTACTATATAATATTTTAGTGGAAATAAAGAATAGATTAGGTTGGTTTGTTGCTTTTCAGTGTACTGCAGAATATGGACAAAGAAAATTATGAACATAAGCCTTTAAATTCTCAGCTCTAGGTCTGGGAAAGGGACTAGAAAATTTTTAGGTCTATGTCAACTTGGCTAAGTTAGAACTATTTCAAGAAGTTGATGCATTATAGGAAAGCCGCTAATCAGCTCTCCTGAAGCACTGGGCATGTGGAGGAGTTAGAAAATGTAAGTGAATCTAGAGCTCTGTTTGTCCAACTACTAGAGTGGGTGCACAAAGGGAAGCTGGCCAAGAAGTTCAAGGAAAGCTCTTGCCTCTGCACCGTCACTGTTTCTGTAGACTCAGACCTAAAACCCAAACTTAAAGTCTCACACTGCAGGCGGCTGAATTATAGTTCAAATTGAATTCACAGCCTCACTGTGAATTCTCTAATGTTCAATGTGCTTTGCTATTTGCTTTCAGTGTAAGAGCTGTATCTTGTAAGTATGTATTAACAGAAAGATAGATGAGAAGGGATCAAGAAGTCATAACCTTAGGAACATAATTTTTTTTCATTTTTAAAACTTCCAAGAATAATTATTTGATCAAAGTAGAATATGGTGAATATAAATAAATACAAATTAGTTAAAATAAAGGAATGGGAAAGATTGGGTTGAATTTCAAACTTGCCATTTGCCTTTATGTTAACAAATTAGATGATTCACTGCATTTTCCTCCTTTTAAAGAATCATGGAATTTTAAAGTGGGAAGATGCTCTAAAGCTCTCTTGTTTTTAGAGATTCATTGTTTTATATCTTTGACTTAGTTGGTAAATTTTTTGGAGGGTTAGTGTATGAAAGAGTAAAGTCACAGCAGGCATGATCAGCACTGCATTTTGGACAACAGTTACCTCTAGGTTAGGTACAAAACAGAGAGAAATGTAACTAGGGAAAGTACACAGATTTCCACTGCATTTATAAAGTTTTGTTTAACTGAGTGCTAAAAACAGTTATTTGTTATATTATTTTATACCATCATTTTGTATGACTGAAACATTTTATAAAAATAAGATGGTAAAAAGATTTAGCATGAGCTATAAATAGGTTTTCCTCTATTTTATCTTTGATATGCAGTCAGCCAATGAATTATAGAAAGCAACTATTGTCAGCAATCTGGTTTCTGCAGAAATGACTTTTCAAGATTTACATAAAGTTTTACAAAGAATTTCAAAAAGATCTTATTCGAACAGATTCAAAAAACAGCCTTATTTGGGCTGCAAGCAATGCATGAAATTGTCTTCCCTCCCCTTTCCCCTCCAGAGAAGGAACAACAGTGACTTTGAATGATAAGAACTGGATTCTTGCCAGAACTCTGGCCTTTGCTAGCTGTAAGGCCCCAGCTCAGGGAGGGATA